>JAHUTJ010035718.1:0-10748 GCA_036250325.1 Characodon lateralis
AAAGACCTGAAATATTTCAGTTAGTGTGCAATGAATCTAAAATATATGAATGTTAAATTTTCATCATGACATTATGGAAAATAATGAACTTTATCACAATATGCTAATATGTTGAGAAGGACCTGTACTGTTGGCCTTCTTTTTTTATTGTTTATCTACAGTTATTGTCATATTTTGTCATTTGTGACACCATTCGTGTGATTTTTCTCTCTTATGTATGCATCATGAAGGATTATCTTCTCATCTGTCACAATCTTCTTCTCCCTCCTCTCATCTCCCATTTTTTTTCTTGATCTCCTCTCTCTTCTACCTCTCGGCTCTCCCTTCCTCCCTCTCTTCCTCTGCGAAGCCTGTAATGATCTGGCGACCTCGGGCAGAGACAGGAAGCCCAATGCTTTGGTCCAGGTGGCTGTCATAGATCCCCAGAGGCAGCAGCTCGTCTTCCACGCCTGTACAGAGATAGTTGAGGTAAGCTATCGACACGCACACGCATACTCGTTCACCCTCTCTGTCCGTGGCTTTCTGATGTTTGTTGTTTTCTCTGTCTGTCGGCCAGTCTCTTATTTTTGCTATCAGTCTCACTGATGTGGCAAAAGGATCCTTGGCTCTCTGTTTTCAAATTGTATTATGTAACAACAAGAAAGTTCAGTCTATTTTGTTAGAATGTTATGTGATAGACCAACACAAAGTAGTGTAAAGTGGAAAGAATACAATACATCAGTTTAAACGTTTTTTAATATGTGGAAGCTTAGATATAGGTAACTCCATTGTAGCTCTGGTTGGATGTTTAGTGTTGTTATCCTGCTGGAATAGCATTTCAAGTATTTTGCAGCTTCCTACAAGTTTTCTGTCTCGATTGGCCTCCACCCAACTTCCTATAAACTATGAACAGCTTCCCTGTCCCCACTGAAGAAAAGCAGCCCCACAGCATGATGCTGCTACAACCATGTTTCAACGTGGATAAGGCGTGTTCATGGTTATTCATGGGAGACTGTAGCTCGCTGGGAAGAGATGTGGGTTTGATTACAGCATCCTGCTGCCACATGTTAATGTGCCTTTGGGCAATTCACTTAAAGCCAAGTTGCCTGCGATCTGCACATTAGTGTATGAATACTGTATGTGCGCATTTGAGTGTGATTGGGTGAATGTCGCTCTAGTGTCCTACAAATTCAGTCCATTTATCATAATGTGCACTGTCAGTTTTTCTCCCCACACTGCATTTTGCATGTAAAAATTAACCTTTACATGGGTTGTGGAAGGCTTTAAATTGTACTTCCTATAGGTTTTTGTAAAATGACTTTCTTCTTGCCAATCTTCTATAAAAGCCAGATTTGTGGAGTGCAAAACTAATTATTGTCGTATTGACTGATTCTCACATCCAAGCTGTGGATCTCTGCAGCTCCTTCAGAGCTGCGCAAGGTTTGCAATTTGCAGCCCTGCCATACTATTTCTATTTTTTTCAAACTTAACTTCACTTCCAACTTCTACATGACATTTTTCCTGATCTTTCCACTGGTTCTTTTGGTCTTCATGATACTGTTTATTCACTAATGTTCTCGGACACACCTCTGAGTCCTTCAGAGAGCTGCTGGGATTTATACTGAGATCAGATTACACACAGACAGACTTTTTCCTAATAGCTGACTTCTGAATCCAATTGGTTGCACTGGATTTTATTTAGGGGTATCAGAATAAAATAATAAAAATGCACACCACATGTTCCAAATAGTTTTTTTTTTTGTTTTTTTTGTAAAACATTTTTGAAAATCATGCATCCTTTTCCTTTCAATGTACTATCATCCACTGCTCTGTGTAGTTCTGTCACAAAAAATCCTATGAAAATACATTGATGGTTTAGATTGATTTATGGGATGATACTACTTCTTCCAAACACCGTACATGTGCATGGCGGTGCAGATTCGACTAGGGCACCATTACATACAGATTTCATGCTTTTTAACCTCTTTCAGTGCTTGGTATAACACTGTTGCTACTAAGGCAAACACCACAGATGGGTTTTTCAGGCAGCAGCAGCTGCCCCCTGTCCCACTGTGGAGAACATACACCCACACACAGACATGTGCATGCACACGTTCTTGTCCCTTCTTTCTCATATGAGGGCAAAGTTTCCAGACGCATGAAAGGGAGACACTATTTTCCTCCTAATTCAGTAAAGCTTAATTAGCATAACCATCTCCTTCAGAGTGATTTCAGTTGCATTTTCCTTGCGCTGAGGGAGCAGCAGCATATGTGTTTTAGTTCATGTGTGTGTGGAAACACAGGATGTGGTGGGACTGTATCCTGGCTCAGACAGCTCCGCAGACACTGACTGCCACTGGAGTTCTCATTTCATGGCAGTAATGTTCTGGATCTGGCGCAGGATTTGAGAATATGGACTGCCTTCGACTTCACAAAAACAGGGTATGTGATCACTCTGTGTGTTTTTATGAGTCTGTTAAAAAGGAGGACTATGCTACCTGATAAGAGAGCCTTGGATATCCCCAGAATTTTACTTTGCAGTCTGAAAGTTCTCCTTAAAACCTATCCCAGTTTTTTTTTTTACTCTTTCAACAGAAACCATATCAAAAGTTGATGATGGTGTCAGTCGTAACATCACAATGTAACAATATTCTTTCAATATTTTTTCACTCTCAGAAATCCTCAGAATTTCAGAAGAAGATTTCAGAGCAATTGGGAAAGTTTTGAATTTTTTCTTCAGTTTTTTTTTGGTTTAATATAACTTTCCATCGAATATTATTTACTGTTTTAGTGAGTCATAGAAGAACGTGTGTATCTGAGAGGGTTTGTGTTTCTGCTGTCTGAAGACAGCCCCACTGCCACTTGTGTTCCTCCTGTTGTCACATTCCCAGAATGCCTTCTCTCAGCAGCTGCTGTCGGCTTTGCCGGATACTTGAGCGCTTGGCTGCTGGAAAAGCTTCAGTATTAGTTACATTCATGTGATTGGCATCTTATTGGGAATCCAAATTTATCTGATTTATTAAGATTCGATTTAGAAGATAAATAATGGACGATGCAAGCTGTTGCATAGCTTTAAGCTGTTGCATTGCCAAGATTGAGTTTGGAAGGAAGTAAACAGAACTTTCGAACAGTTTTAGTTTGAAGATGGCAACTTTTCATTAGTGAAATCATTAACCTCACTTACTGCTTTGTCTTTAGTTTGACAAAGGAGATGAAAACCAAGGTCCTCAGTATAGAATGTATAATTCACATTTAACCTTTTATGTAACCATCATGTAATGTCTTCTTTTTTGTCGCAGTTATTTATAACTGGATACATACAGCTTTTAAGACAATGCACCATTTGTACCATATTTAGGTGAACAATCCCAATCAAAAATGTTGACTAGAGTAATTCAGTCCAGATGTGATTTCTCTGTGCTGCAGCTTTATTTTATTTTCATGTCACAATTCCAGCTCCCTAGAAACCTACAAAATGTACGATAGAAAAAAGCAATTTGTTATTAATTAACAATCTAAGCAGACTAAATGAAAACAGCAGCAATGCAGGGATTCTTTTAGACAAAGAATAATGATAACTAATGACTCTACTTTGACTAATGGCATCAATAACTCCAGAAGAAGTTGCTATATATATATTTCTAGTTGCTTTTTTTAAAACTAGAGAGGTCTGAAAACAAACTAAATATAGTAACAAACTCGCTAACTGGCAACAGAGTTCTCACCAAGCAGGGGTTCTGTTTATTGGCCCCTTGACATTCTAAAGCACTCACAGTGTGTCGGGTCCTTGTGCAGCAGTTCTTCCCAGTTGCAATCAGCGTAGTAGATCTGCTTCCATGTCCAGATTGCAAATGAACTGCATATGCCATTGTCGGTTTTATCTCTGGTCCATTTATATTGTTAAAGTGGATTGTATACATGTTCATGTTTTAATAGCTCCTTTCACAAAACTCTTCAATGGCAGGATAATGGCACCTTGTTTCTGTCTCCATGTGTTTTCTGAAGAGGCCGATACATTCAGGGGGGCAACCAGCCTACCTTACACCACAGGCTCTGCAAGAAAGGTTGTCTCACACCTGCATCAACGGACTTGTGAAGGGACAAACTGGCTTTGCATGTCGAGGGAGTTTTGTAGTGATGATTTATAGTTTCTGTGACCAGCCAGCCAGAGAATTTAGAAGTGTAAACTTGTCTCGGAAATAATTTCAGATGTCAAGAGGAAGAACGTGAGATATATAAATAATAATAATTTAAAACATTTACTGGACTGAGTTTGTCTGCCATTATTGTTTAGAAAAGAACAGTATTGGCACAGATTTAATGTTTAGTGCTGACATTGATGTTGGCAACAATTATGTCATGCTAGCTGCAACTTGGCAATGCTTTGAGAGATAGATTTCATCTGGGCAAGAAATAAACGTTTTAATATTACTTTAAACCCCTACTGCCCACTGGAAGAAGGTAAACTTTTATTATTAACTAAGAACAGTTTTAAAAAAGTGATTATGTCAGCAGAGCCACACACTGAAAGAGGAAAAACATCACTGACAATAATTAACACATAGTTATTCCAGTGTTACTTTATGAAGTTATGGCGTTTATTTCCACCCTTTAAAAACTGGTATCCTGCACGTTTTAAATGTGTTTCTGCTTCAACAAACCTCATGTTAATCAATGGGTCATTAACAGGCCAATGCCGATGTAATTAGGCCATTACAATGGGTTGTGTTTTAGCAGAGAGATGTTTAAAACTTACAGGACACCGGATTAGAAGTTTGGACACTGCTTATATAAAGTTTTGCTTATTTCAACATTAAACCCATCTTCTTATGACAATGTAAGCATGCATGTCTTAGTGTGGATGTTAAAAATTATTTAGCTGTGACAAATATTTAAACAATTATGTTAACTTGAGAAAAACTTTAAGTTTCTTGTATGTGAATGGGTTTGTATTTCTGTCAAATCGTGTACTCGATCTGACAAATAGGGAAAGAAATGGCACTATATTTTTTTGCCAAACCCTAATGTGTCTCCACTGGAAAATCCAACTCCTACAATGTGGGCAATGGGTCCAGGAGTGCTGGAACTTGATAGGGATTTGACGTCAAGCAAAGCCAACGAATGAAACGGCCTTTGATGTAATGTTAGTGTAGCACAGATCCATGTGCTGAGGGCACGTCCAACAGGTCTCGTCTGTTTGTATATACAACTGTGAGTGGTCAAGGGAAGCAGGGAAAAACCCAACTCGAGACAGACTCAGTAGTCGTATTTCCTTCTCAGCCTAATCTGACACAAGCACACACACCCTGTTAATGGCCTCAAATTGGTCGTCCCTCTGCGGAGAGGAGCCTAAATGGACAAAAAGACCAGAGAGAGGCAGCTGTCTCCCATAGCATATGCTCACCGCTTGTATGACAGACTGGTTTACTTCTCGGCATAAATGGAGACAGGCTTACCACTTTAGCCCATCTCAGCCCATCAGCAGCACTAAGAAGATTCAGTCACCGCTAAGGCTGCCAAGCATGCTGGTAAGTCTGAATGAGGCCTATTCAGTGTGCCAGTGAGGGGAGCGAACAGGGTTATGTGTGTGTACCTGCACTTCTTTTAGTATAAAAGCCCTCTGTGTCTATCTTCCAGTGTGGAGTACTGATAATATCCTGATTCCAGCTCAAAGCAGTGCATTGGTCTCTGTACCCGCTGTGCTGAATCTGGCTGTGTGATGTTAGAGCACATAAACCACAAGGGTTCATGGCTGGATGGGAAAATTGCATCAAGACAACTATTACCATGTCTAGAGATGCTGAAATCAGAGTTTCCCCTCTGCAATGGTTCATGAAGGATTTCTGAATTATCAGTTTGCTCTGTAGTGCTGCACTTTTCCTACAACTGTGTAAAGGCAATTGAACACCTAATTTCTTGTCTTTGAAAAAAGGATGCTGCTGTTGTGGGAAATGTTTTCTCTTCTCACTGCTGGTAAACTGATGATTGCTGTTTTTGGCTTTTCAGCTAATGAGAGATTTAAGGAAACTCAACATCAGGTTTTTGAGATAATTGATGGGTCAGGAGATAACACCCAAGCATTACATTCTTGATCAAAATCTTGAGAAAAATCTTCAGATCATCCAAATATTCTGTAGACTGACGAGACAAAAGTGGAACTTTTGTGCGTCCTGTTACATCTGGCCTAAAATCAATAGTATTTCAGAAAAAGACGGGATACCAACAGTCACACATGGGGGTGGATGTGTAATTATCTGGGGCTGCTTTGATGATTCATGATTTGGATGACTTGCTGTAACTGATAGAGAGCTGTAGTAGATGGTTCTAACAGAAAATCTTGAAAGAAAACATCTGACCAACAGTTTGTGACTTCATGCTGCAGGGCAATGATGGGAATCACACCAGCAAGTCCACTTCTGAGTGGCCTGGTCTTGACCTGAATGTCATTGAGATGTTGTGGCACACCCTAAAACTCTGTACCCGCTGTGCTCAAAAATCCTCCAAATCTTGCTGAACTGAAATGATTCTATAAAAAAGAGTGGGCTGAAATTCTTCTGCAGCAAGTTGTTGCTGCCAAAGGTGGCACAAGCAGTCAATAGATTTAGATTACTTTTTCAAAATGATTAGGATAGGTTGGGTAGACCTTTTCCTTTATTAGATGATATCATCACTGAAAAATTGCATTTTGTATTTACTCAGGTTGTCTGAAATTAAAATGTATTTGATGATCTGAAACATTTACGTGTGAGAAAAAGCAAAAATAGAAGAAATCTTTAAGGAGGCAAATGCTTTTTGTTTTACAGCACTGTTATATATTTTTGAAAGGTGTCCTGTGTCTTGCCTGAGCTTAAAGACAGCTGAGAATGCATTTCTGTGGTGCTGATAAATAAACCTACCTCGCAGATATAATAAGTGGTTATGTTGGAACATTGTGCTCATTTAACAAAAGCTTTATTCACGGCTACAAAATAAATGTTAGCAGTGTAACAGATGGCCCACTAAGGGGTTGGGTTAATTACAGTAAAACAACAGACTTCTGTCCCACTTCCTTTCCTAAATATGCTTTCATCTTCTGTCATCTTTTACAGTGTTGCTGTAACTGCAAATAAATGTAGTCTCTGAATATATTCTCATTTGTATTTCAGTACTAATATTTCAAATGAGACTTTGCAATATTTGCCTCATCAGGGGCATTAATTCATTCGTTTCAGCTGTTTTGCAACAACTTGGCTCAAATGGTGAGTTTTTTTTTTTTATTTGTTTTTACTTTTGGGTGTGACCTTACATCCAAGTGTGACTGCAAATCTGTGTTGGTCTCATTACTGCCCCTAGTCTGTCCCCATATGGTCCCAAAGGGCTACATGCTGGAGACGCCCGTCAGAGCAGAGGAAAGGAAGAAGTGTAAACAGTGTAAACAGAAAATGTTTTGAACTTGTACAAACACAACACCAAATTAATAATAAGTTATTTAGGCTTTTAAAGAAAACTTGACTGCAAAATAGTTTTAGTGTCTAAATGTTTTGCTGACTAAAAGAACGTAATAGTTTCTAGGAGTTTGCTGTTTTTAGCCTTTTGTCAGCTTAATTTCAAAGAAACTGAACAAGTTAGAACTTTACAAACATTCTTGATTTTCTACCAGACCTGGTTTCATGGCACACTGTGGGATAGACATAAAAATAAATTCTTCAATGCTTTTTTTCCATTGCAACCACTACAACTTGCAGAAAAATTAATTTCAGTGATTTTTTTCTGTTTGTGTCTGGAATCATGTTTTCCTTTTAACCGCATTTCATTTTAGATCTAATCCTACCCCAGTTTAGGATTACGTAAACAGCAAGTATAAAGGTGTGAAGGGTAAAACTATATATGGTTTGTTTGAAATAACTGAAAATGCTTGAATACTGTAGCTGGCTTGCTTTCAAAGCAAACTGCTTACTAGTATCATAGTATCCAGTGTAAACCGTGTATTTCACTGTGTACAAAAAAGCCAGTTTTTTTAGGCTCTGTTCATGCTGATGCATTGCTTCCTGGCTGACTCAGATACAAGTGGACAGTTGTTCACATCTGATTTAAAAAGTTATCCTGAGAGCTCTGATTCCTGTTTGGCCAAACTAACTCCGACATGTCACACGGTGAGTCGAGAACAACACCATCAGCAGGTCTAGGTGTAGTTTTCTAATAGATGCAATATTAAATAAGTAAAATGGTACAAATGATGCATGATTTCAAAGAGTCAAGTGTCAGTGCAAAGACGCTAAAGATTTTAACCTCCAGATCTTTACTGCAGTAAAAATCCCAACAGTGAACTGGTAGTCTTCAGCTGTTTCTACACAACTGTACTGCACACATTTGCCAAAAACAGTTAAACATTTGCAACTCTACAGAAAAGGTATATGTGTTATGAAGTTTTGACGAAAATTCAGAAAAGACTCACCTTCACCGCCTCCACCTTCCAGTGAGTCTTCGGTGCGTCTCCCGGGCTTCCAATCAGCATTCTGTCCGTCTGATTCTCCATCCTATCACCTTCCGACGCCTTGCTTTTAAAGGAGCTTCTACCATGTTCATCTTTGCTTGTCAGCTGAGCTCATCCCTCCTCCACCCCACCTCCACCATCTTCCTTCACATCTACTCCTGGCTTCCTCGCTCCCTGGCCACCAATCCATCACCAGTGTCGGATCAGGGGGAAGACATATTTAAATCTAAGCCTTACAATCATCTTAGCTCATGTCATTCTCAGCATTCATGTCTTCCTCCCAGGTCTGAGCGCCAAAGAAATAACCATGTAATTTCTCATCATTAAAACTTTTCTAATTGCCATCCCTCTCTTTGTGACTCTTTTCAGATTGAAATGTAATTGATACTGCACAATTTGGTGACCAAAGTGGATACAATCAACTCTGGCAATATTATAACCCAGACAGAATGATATTTTTAATTGACAAGAAATCCAGCAAGGAGCTCATTCAAACTTTTAATCTCAAAAATTTGGAACACTTAGAGACAAATTTATTCGATTATTAACAATGCTGTTTATAAAAGGTGAATTTACAACATTTAGAGCCATGCAGGATTGATCTTGTTGCCCACAATTAAAGTTAGTGCCCTGGCTAAATGGAGCCCTAAAAAGGTTTAACTTCTGTCACCCCCTTTACGTGTGCATAATGTTCCTGTATTGTTGTATGTTTCCTATTCATAGAAATTTGAATAAAGAAAAACGACCTAAAGGGAGATTGCCTTCCTCAAAGATTAATGCACTAATATCTTCTATATTTTAACTAACTAGTAAATAAACTATAATTATTTTGCACTTTTATAGTTCATCTAGACCAGTCAAAAGATTTTACACTACACCCACCTGCACATTTACATTCACTTATCAGCCTTCACACAGTCATACAATGGGGTTCAGTGTTGTGCCCAATGACACTTGGACATGTGGTGGGGAAAGCTAGAATTGAACCCGCAACCTTCCGAATGCCGAACAACTTCTCCTTATTGTACTTCTTTATAAAGGAAAAGCATTTTAATATATATACTGTATGTACTGTTCTAACTCAACAAAATAATGTGGAGACACTACCTAAAAACCACCATTAGGAAGGTAATTAGACCTCTGTTTCTGATTCAAACAATCTTGAAACATTGTCGATTTATAGATACATCTATGTTCCTTCAACCCTTACTGAATGTTGTTAGAAGTATAAAGAGCAAAGCTCTGGATGCAAGCAGATAAAACAAAGATGAGACAGCCTGAAAGCAAGAAAAAAACTGTCAGTTCAACTAACTCTAAAGCTAGAGATCATCAAGATGTCTTCTGCTAAATTTGAGACTGGCCTTTGTGTTCTTTTTGATCAGCAGTGATCAACCTCTAGAGGAACTGGAAGAGTCAGTTCCTTTGACTCTTTTCCACATCAAGGGACAAGAGTCAGATTAGACATCTGGTTAGGGTGCCTCCTGTGCACCTTCCTTTGA
The DNA here is from genome assembly GCA_036250325.1 of Characodon lateralis. NCBI lineage: Eukaryota > Metazoa > Chordata > Actinopteri > Cyprinodontiformes > Goodeidae > Characodon > Characodon lateralis. Next base: position 9,952 of record JAHUTJ010035718.1, read on the forward strand.
ACGAAGGTGATCTCTGGGTATGTTCTAATGGGAGGAGATCCCAAGCCAGGATAGAAAAATATAGAAAATATCTGAATTTATACACACATACAGAGGCATACAGGAATTACAGCTCATATCACAAAACTATGTTTGATGTCACATTTACAAAGCTCTTCATATAATAGACCATCAGATCTTCAGAACCAGACTTTTTTAGTCCTGAAGGACACTGTGGTTTTAGTCTGTTAATTAAATTTTTATCTGAAATAGAACATTTGAAAGAAAATTAATATAGGTATTATAAATGCATGAAAAACTAAAATTAAGTGAAATATTTAGGTGCTCCAGTTACATTCAAGGATAGAAACAGCACAATGTTAAAATAAACTCTGTAAATCTTAGCAAGTAACGTTCCACACAAAGAACTGTACACACAGTAAAGTACAAACAGCATTAATCAGATGAAGATACTCAATACAGTTTTTTACATGTGAACCTGATTAGAAAGGTTCCACTGCAAGGTTTTTGAACCAGTAATCCTATTTTTAATTGACCAATAAAAATTCAGTTGTACATCTTACCAAATGAAAACAGTATTTAGTGAAGTAAGGTTTTATCACTTGATTTTTTGTAAACTTAAATACTGCAACATTGTGCAGAGATACAGAGGTTGGACAATGAAACTGAAACACCTGGGTTTAGACCACAATAATTTATTAGTATGGTGTAGGGCCTCCTTTTGCGGCCAATACAGCATCAGTTCGTCTTGGGAATGACATATACAAGTCCTGCACAGTGGTCAGAGGGATTTTAAG
>JAHUTJ010035719.1:0-10743 GCA_036250325.1 Characodon lateralis
TCAGCACATTCAACTTTGTACAGAACAAAGTATTCAATGAGAATATTTCATTCATTCAGATCTAGGATGTGTTATTTGAGTGTTCCCTTTATTTTTTGGAGCAGTGTGTGTGTATCTATATATCGACATTTTATTTTATTTTTTTCATAATAATTTTAACCCAGCAGTTGAAAGAGGGCCAGTTTGTCAGAAACTCGTGGGGCCACTTTTTCTTCCCAGTCCGCCCCTATATGGAGTACCCAGTAACGTCTATGAAGCATAATTTGCCTTGTACCAGCGGCTGTTGGGCTCCAGTGTAGTTTTAAGAGTTAAAAGCTATGTGACAGTTGCGCAGTGTTTAATCCATTTCGTGTCTCATTTTACAAATTAAAACTACACAAGTGAGCTTATAAAGAGTCTATAACTGAAATAACTCCACAACAACTTGTCTTAAATAAATCTCAGCCATGGCCATATCAGAATAGTACATAGTTTGGGTGACTTGAATCATCTGAGATATTACAGAAACATTGGTGGACATCAGCCCGCTCTGTCACATTGCTGCATGTTCATTTGCATGTAAAGAATGATCCCTCAAGGCAGATTGTGAACTGTCATCATTAGGCTAATCTACTTAAAATGAGATCAGCCACAATGCATTTAACACCAAGTCTGAACAGAGTTAGTAAAACATGATGGAGGCAGCATCATGCTGTGGGGATGCTTTCCTTCAACAGTCAATATTTATTTATGAAATCTGAAAAATGAGAGCTACTTTTGAGATTACAAGTCCCATCTAGCAAAGAGTTACTCAGAAACATGTCCCTACTTGACAAAACTTTCTGTTGAACTTGTTTGGTTTCCTCTTCTTCCTGCAAAGGCGTCCAGCCACAAAGAGCCTTCAACTGACATGGCAGCCATGATCGCACATTTTCATCACTGAAAAACAAGAAAAAGGGAGAATCTGCATGAAATTGGATCAATGCTTTTTGTGAAAGCATTAGTAAAATGTTTCCTTACAACATGAGAGCTATGACACATTGTGAAATTGAAGAATGTTGTAGGAGATGATTTTTTTAAACACAGTTTGGCGCAGCTGCAATCACCTCCACAATTACTGACACACCTGGTAAAGATCTGTAAGAAAACCAGGGAGATTCTTCATAACAACTGTTAGACTCTGACTGCATGCTGACTGATTGGTTGCGCGATACCAGAGAAAAGTATTTTCTGTCACAAATGGAAACATTTGACCCAGATTGAGCTTTTCAACAACAAACACTCCCGGTGGTTCTGAAGTGCAGGTAAGGATGAATATTGGTGAGAGCACCTCATGCTCACTGTTAAGCAAGGTGGGGGATATGAGATGCTGTGGGCTGTTTCTCTTCCAAAGGTTTTGGGAAACTCGTTACACAGCATGGCATCATGAACTCTTTGAAAAACCAGGACAATTAAAATTTAAATCTGGTGGCCTGAACTAAAACTGAAAATAGGTCATCATATTGTCTATCAGCACTATAATGATCCAGAACATATGAGCATACATCTTCAGAAATGGTTTAGCAGACACCAAATGCACCTTCCATGGCCATCTCAGTCCTCAGGCCTGAATCCTGTAGAAAACTTGTGGACTGAACTCCAGAGAGGAGAACATCAGGGAGGAACCAGGGCTCTGGACCATCCAGAGAGGAACCAAAGAGTTCAATCATTTTCTCATCAGACCAGAGACATTTATTTGTCATGGACTGAAAGTCCTCCAGGAGCCTTTTGACAAACTCCAGCCGGGCATCCATGTGACTTTCACTAAGGAGAATCTTCTGTCCGGTCACTCTACCTAACAGGCCTCAAATGTGGATTGCTGCAGAAATGTTTGTTCTTCTAGAATGTTTTCCTCTCTTTACAAAGCAACAATGAAGCTCTGACACATTGACCATTGAGGACTTGGTCATCTCATTGACTAAGGAATTCTTCTCCTAATCACTCAAGTTTAAATACAGATGGTTCCAAACGTCTTCCACTTGCAGATGATGGAGGCCATTGTGCTCACTGGGACCTTGAAAGCAGCTGAGATATTTCTGCACCCTTCCCCACATTTGTGCTTTCAGACAATCCTGTTTTAGAGGTCTACAGACAATTCCTTTGACTTAATGCTTGGTTTAAGCTTTGACTTGCACTGCCAGCTGTGGGACCTTAATTGGACACGTGTGTACCTTTCCAAATCCTGCCCAATCCACTGTACTTACCACAGATGGACTCCAATTAAGTTGTAGAAAAACATCTCAAGGATGATCAGTGGAAATAGGAGGATCATGTACAAGACATTTTTATATATACATTTGCATAGAGAAGAACTCTCTTCACATTGTTATTATGGGCTGACGAGTGTCGAGTTTTCACGGAAAAAGGTAAATTATTCCATTTTAGAAAAAGGGAAGTGCTGCAGATGTTTTCTGGGTGCAATATACAACAATAAACCCAACTGAAAATGGCCAGTGTTGTTTAAGATTTTTGGAATGAAACTATGCTGATATTTGATTTAAGAGGAAAAACTGTTAAAATCCAGTGAGATGTACTAAGTGGCAGATCGTCTGAGGGACTTCTCTGGACACACTACCAGCATGTGGTCTCATGTCTTCGGCTGTGCAGCATTGTGGGCTGGCTCCATGTTACAGGCAGCTGATTTGGACTTTAGCTGATCTTCTGTATAACCAATGATGTTTACATTCAGCTTGACCTGCTTCCAGGTAAGTCATTAAATTCAGTATAGAACAACTGCATACTACAATTGCTGTTAAAAAACTGGGAAGATTATAGGTACTGGTTCAGTTCAAGTGAGGATGGAGAATCAAAGCTTTCCCAAATCGTTGGCTTTAGTTCTTCCCTCTAGCTGTGAGCCTCTTGCTTTGTTTTGGTGTCTCTTTTTAAAGTTGGACAGTGGAACGCACCGTTACACACTTTTTACACTCAAGTTTAAAACAGCGCTGTATTCATTTGGTATGTGTGTGCAGAACCAAAAAGGAGTGTACCAAACATTGTCAGAAGCAACTTCTTCAGTACTACACCTTGAACATACAGATTGGTAAGATTGGTAAATGAAAATGTTTACATAGTGCAGGTCACCAGTTACCATATCAGCATTAAATATTAAGCCAAGAAATTTCATAATGATGCAAAAAAGGAATAGGCATCACCTCTCTACAATGTAGTCCAAAGTCAGGATGTTGTAAAGGTGAAGATAGTACACCACCTCCAGTTTGGGATGCTTCTGAAAAAACACAATTTACCCTGGGTTACTGCTGGGGGTTTCAAGGTTAAATTTAGAGAAAAAGTCTTTCCATAGAGTTAAAAAAATGAAAATATACTAGATCACCAACTTTACACATTCTAACATTGTCATGAGCCATCTTGTTTTCAGCTTTCCTTGGCATATATGACGTTTCATTGTAAGAAACAAATAACAGCTAAACAAGAAGAAAACTGTTTTTGGATGTGTTTTGATCTTCGTTTGTAATTAACGTAGGAATAAAATTCCTACATTTGGGACTGTTCTCAGCAATACGAAGTGAATTCCTGGTACAGTGTGACCCACCTGATCTCTTCTGTACTCCACCCACAGCAGTTTGGGGCAAAGAACTCCTTGAGAAAGCAGCTCTTTGGTGGACTCCAACAGAATACACAGCTTGATCTGCAGAAGACAAAGAAACGACTGAATCTGTCAGAACATCTGCAACACAAATTTCACAAAGCAGATAGTTAACATCAAAACTGTTGGTGTAAAGGAGGCAAACAATAAGGTGTAAAGCTGCTGCCACACGATGTACAGTGACCAAAATCAGCAGAAAGAAATCTCAAAAAGAAACCATTTTCAGAAATCACTTATTTGTAATCTGTAAAGAGAGGAGTTAAAGAGGAGTAGATTTGTATACAAGCTTTTTAACAGGACTAAATAAAGACACAAAACACTACAACAGATTAAGTAGAAGTTCATCAACTGAACATGCTGACAACAATGGCCTCTTCCTTCTCAGCATTTGTTTGTGCTGTTCTTCAGGGTATCTGCAACAAAAGCGATGGAGTTGTTCTCCAAACATTTGCAGCTACGGGTCCAAATCCATGTGACAGATACTCACTCTCTGAGAGGACGTGAGCATCTCTCTCAGACAGTCCCCGTCATTCTCCTCCTGTCTTTCAGTGATCTCCGTTAGTCTTTCCAACACCGTTTGTACCGACACCGCTCCTACAGAGACACCCAGCTGTGCAGCCTGACGCCTCAGCTCACACACTGTCACACAACATTGAAAGGAAGCAAGGAAGGACATATGGAATTGTGTTATTTGTCTCCTGCTTTGACAAAACATCAATAAACTACCTACAGCTGAAACCAGGTGTTTCCATGTCCTGCATAAAAATAATCTTTTTTTTGTAGAGAAGTTTTACTACGTTTTCAAAGTCAAATGTTTACATACACCAAGATTAACATCTCACTAAACTAACTGGGAAAGTCCAGATGATGATGTCGTGGCTTTGAAAGCTTCTAATAGGTCCATTCATGTAAAATGTAAGTACTAAGTTATACAACCGGATAATTAATAAATCAACCAGTCTCATATTTAGTGCAAACAAATAGACCACTAATTTACCAGCCTGACGTGAATTCCTTACCTTTCCCATAAACGTTTAACTATTATACATTTACTAAAGACCTTGTGAAAATGCTGACAGAAGCTGGTAGTCCACAGTGAAAGGGGTCCTGTACCACCATGGGCTGAAAGGCCACCCAGGGAGGAAGAGGCCGATCCTGTAAAACAGAAGAGTCCAAAGTGTGGCGGGCAGGGGGCATTTACGGCCCTAGGAACGACTCAGGAATGGTACAAATTTGGCAACATAGGCAGCTTTATAGTGGAATTTTTAATGACAAAATAAAATGTTCTTTAAATGGGAAATGTTTTTTTTTGTTGTTTTTTTTAAAGAATGTGTCTTTTATTAAACATGTTGGGATTTTTTCATATTTCATAGTAATTACAAACACAAACATGCAGAGGTATAAAAGCAGACATTGGTGCCTCTGTTTATTTGTTTGACCCACATCCTGTTCTACTGCTCCTCTTTATGTTTCGAATGTATACTCATTTAATGATTCATTTACTACAAATGTCTGACTACTTTCTTTCAGTAAAACATTGCACGTTTAGTTATTGTTGGGCAAGTAAAAATAAAAAAAATAAAAAACCGAAACCAAATTGGTTAAAAGCAACATAAAAATAAAAAATAAAAAAAATCAAACAATAGTTTGTAAATGCACTCAGGGACAAAGAACTTTGATTTCTGAGAGGTCCTGTGGTCTGGTGAAACTACCATGCCAACTGTCAAGTACAGGGGTGGCAGCATTATGATGTTGGGGTGTTTTAGTGCAGGCGGGACTGGTGCACTTCACAAAATAGGGCAGCATGAGGAAAGAACATTATGTGGGAATACTGAAGCAACATCTCAAGACATGACCCAGGAAGCTAAATAAGTGTTCAAAATGGACAATGTCCCTAAGCATAGCACCAGATCAGATGAAAAGCGGCTGAATAACAACCATGCCAATGTTTCGGCGTGGCCATCACGAAGTCCTGATTTCAGTCCCAAAGGACATTTGAGGGCGGAGTGTAAAGGGTTTGTGTGAGCAAGACGGCTTAAAGGACCTGATCCAAAAGCTTAGTCTTATGTTTCATACCAGACCTTGATGAATAAAAAGGTATGTTTTGTACATTTCAGAGATTTAGCATCAGTACAACACTCACCCAGAAGCAATCCTGAAACGTGACAGTGATTAGCATCGGATGCTGCCTCTTTCTGCTTGTGACCATTCTGAGAACAGAAAATGTCACACGGATCTGTATTCTGTAAACATCAAATATATGAATGTTACTTCAGGAAGAGAAAAAGTCTAAATCTCAGAAAGCAGTTATTTAGCAACACTAAGATGGCTGGGGTTACCCACTAACCCTGAACCTTCTGACTGTGTGGTGCTTAGGCACTTGGTTCAGTCCTTTCATAAGAGTGAAATTTCTATTAAAACTACTGTAATAGTTCCTTTAGCTATCACTCACCCCCAGCTCCCTGAACAGGCTGCAGAGGTTCTGATGGAGATCCAACAGCTGGATCGTTGCCTCCTGCAGCTGATGACCATCTTCAAGCTTTGGTTTCTTTATCACACGGCCAGCTGACACCAAGCAAACAGAAACAGTAACTACATAAGAAACGTTTTCAAATTGTGGTTTAAAATATACAATATTAAAATACACACCAGCAGTAGGAGGTTGACTAATAGATCAGTCAATCCTTTCCTTTCGTTGTTAAACATGCCTCAGTTTACTGAACAGATAACTGAAGATGAAAGTTCACTTCGCACGAACTTTACTCACATTTTATGTGACAGAAAAACACAAAGTCGAACATTGTGAAGTGAAAATAAATCTTCCGCCCAAACTCTGATTCAGCTAAATGTAGTCCAGTTCAAACTGCCTCCTAATCAGTACAGCTGTGCATAATTTAATGTGAGTCTAGCTGCAGCTGTCCTCTGAAGGCCTCAGAGGTTCTTTAGAGAACATCCAAGAACAACTAGCATCATAAAAGATCAAGGACAACAGCAGACAGGTCAGGGAGGAAGTTCTGGTTCAGTCTAAAGCAGGGTTAGGTTCTAGAACAAAATCCAAAGCTTTGAACATCTCCCAGAGCTCAATTTAATCCATCTTCTGAACATGGAGAGGATGGACCACCTGCAGACCTACCAAGACATGGATGTCCACCTTAAATGACAGGCTGTGCAAGGAGAACATTAATCAGAGAAGCAGCCAAGAGGCCAATGGTAACTCTGGAGGAGCTGCAGAGAACAACGGCTCAGGTGGAGAATGTGTCCACGCAAGAGAACTATTAATGCTCAGATGAGAAAATAGAACTTTTGTGGCCTACGTGTAAAAACTATTTGTGGATGAAAACTGACATTGTACAACACTCTACACAAATCATCCCTTCTGTGAAACACGGTGCTGGCAACATCATGCTATGGGGATGCTTTTCTTTAGGGAAAATGGATGGACCTACTGTATATCCAGGACAATCCTAGAAGAAAACCATTTGGAGGCTGCAGAAGACAGTAAACCGGGGTGGAGGTTCAGCTTTCAGCAGGACAGCCACCCTGAACATATAGCCAGAGATACAATGGATGGTTAATATAAAAGCAGATTCATTGGTCAGAATGGCCTACTCCAGTGGAGCTCAATCTGGTCCTCTGGACTGGATAATTTTGCAAGGTCATCTGGCCCGGTCCCTGGCTTGCCCCAATGACCGTTTTCCACTGATTCCTCTTAGCCCGGCTCCACTTCCCAAGCGTTTCCATGACCCTTTTTTTCCATACCGGTACCTACTCTGCAGCTGGCATCATCAGAGGTGGTGTGGGGAAAAGTTAATAAAACTCAAGAGCGACTAGAATAATAAGGACCAGTGGCCTCATGTCCTAAAGAGTGCGCAGCTTTTAAACTAGACGTTGAGAATTCCTGAAACTTGCAGAGCACAAGCAAATTCAGATGTAGAAGCCGTGTGCAGACACGTCACCACACACGTAGCCTTCATACAACACACTCTGTGGTGTGTTGGGCGTAGCTGCAAGTGACCGCCCGGTCCCCGCCCAGAAATACATATGCAAAGTAGTATAGATAAGTGGAAGGCACCCACCTTGTGTCCAAATAACCATGGCAACGGTTCTGTCACAGTCAAAGAACCGAACCGGTTCCTTACAGTGAAGAAACACTAAGAGAGACGTCGTCTATACACTATGAGGGATGTTTGTAGTTGCAGCAAACCAACAACTTCTTGAATGACATCAGTGAATCAAACCTGACTGAAAATAAAACCTTTGTCGGGTCAAACCCGTTTAGTTCTACAATGTCTTCATCAGATCCAAACGGCGCCATCTAGCTGCTGCATTGAGCTCATTCATAGCTCAATGCTGATCATCATAATGATGTGAATATGCCTCCTATATTTCTATGAGGAGGACTGTCACCACACACACAATGTGAAGAACTTTAAACCATTAAAACCATTCAGGACGTCACATCCGTAATGACCAAGAAACAGCCATCACACAGGAGCCTGATGGAGGTTTGGTCCTAACACAACTATTAGAATAATTATTATTATTGTATAAAGGAAGCCACATGTAGAGGAAGCCAACGACTCATTAGTGAGACATATTAACACATCACAAACAGGCTGAACATATATTAAATGACGATGATAAATGAAGATTTCTATTCACTAGCATATTGACTTCCAAATGGGGCCCTTATAGCAGAATGGGTCCAGTCCGTAGCTCTGATTACATTCAGAAATCATCTCCTCGCTGCAAATGAGATACACAGTTTAGGAGAACTTTTTATATCTGACCAACATCTGGATGAGGCCGACCCACATAGCTGGCATGGCCCGGCTCAGGGATGCCTGTTAAATACCCGACCTGTCAGTCAGCTCCCTCTGAAAAGCTCCGGTTGAAAGGACCGCAGCGTAGTGAGAACTGGAACTGGTACCAGAGACCCACGGTTCCTCCTGGTTCTCCTCTGTAACACTGAGGCCAGCTCCATGCAGAGCTCCAAGATGATTGTCCTGGACAATCTAAACCAGCTGATGAGCCGTTCATCATGAATTGATGCAGGTTTTATTCATTATTAATTAATAGTGAATAATTTTGCAAGGCTCTGTGTGTGGTCAGTACAGGTGAGAAACTCATCACAAGCATCCCTTGTCAATCAAACAGCTCCAGATAGACACCAGAGAAGGGATGGTTTAGCAGCTATTCTCCAATCAGATGTAACTCAGTAAGCAAGAAGTTGTGACCAGCGGCAGACCCAAAGAAAGCAGCTCATAATCTGTCAAACAGTCATTATTTTTTTCCTCTCTTCTGGTTAGGATGGGCGGTGTGTGTGTGTGTGGTTTTTTTGTTTTGTGCATTTTTTTTATTAAAAAAAATTGTTCAAAACTTTTGGATTTCCCTGAAACAAATAGTCTATTAGGTGGTTTTCAAGGTAATGAACAATGTTGCCAGACTTGCCTTCACACATGAACTTCAGTAACATCTTATTCTCAATCCACCTGGCTTAATGTGATGTCGGCTCGCCCTTTGCAGCTTTAACAGCTTCAACTACTCTGGGAAAGATTATCACAGGAGCGGGAGTGTGTATATTGCAAGTTTTTTGTTTGTTTTTTATAGTTTTTTTTATTGATTTTAGTTTTAAATGCTCAGTTTTATACTTTGTGTTCTAGCCCTGTTTTATACATATGGGTACTGCTGTTGTTGATTTCACCTCCTCCTGGTGCTTCAAAGGTCATCTTCTCTCCATTACTACTGTCGACTATGAGAAAGTTATTGTACTAGGTGACTTTAACGTCCACAATGATGATCAGGATGGTAGGTTTGCATCCAGGATCTTATTCATACATTTGACCTTACTTAACAGGTCTCTGTTCCAACTCATGATTAAGGTCATACTCTTGATTTAATTACTACATTAGGCCTCAGCGTAATCAATCTTTATACTACTACCTCTGACCCATATGCCATTTTATTTATTTTTCCTTCAGCAATTGAGACCACAAACAAGCGAGCCCCACAGTGTTTCAGACCAATCCCATGTCAGACTGATGAACATTTTTATGAAATCTACGGAGGTTACCCAAAGGTTCAACAGGTACGTTTTTCTTACTCTTCAGATGATCTGACCACATCCCGTGCTGCTTTGTCCTCAGATAAATGACTGTGTTTGGATTATCAGAAGCGCATGCAGACATGCAGAACGGAAATGGAAATCTCCATCTGAGCTGCGACTTTTTTAATCATGAAAAAGCTTTTAATGATTTTAACAGAGTGGTAAACAAAGCAAGATCTAAATACTTTTGATGCCTCACTGCTTCAAATCTGCATAATGAAAATTTTTTATCTAACACTATGTTATTTAATTTTTAAATCTCTTAAAACAAATGAATCTCCTGAGAGATGAGTTATTTTGTTCCTATTTTTTTTTTTACTAAAGTTCTTCATATAAAAGCTCAAATTGTGCCATCTGCCTCTAGTATTCAGGACGAGGATGTAAAACCCTTTAGTTCATTGAAACTCTTTTTTCAGTCTGATTATTGGGGGCAATCAATAGTATGAAACCCTCCTCCTGTGCTTTAGATATTTAAGCAACTGTAACTTCTTTGACTTCTGAACTTCAAACCTTTTTCAATAAATCTTCATTCACAGATGGATAAAATCTTTAGAACTACTGTTGTTAAGTCCTAATTTTTGGAGAAAGTGGTTTAAACTCAGCTTTTACCTTTTTTCAGAGTCAGCTTTACTGCAAGGTTTGTGGACAAAAACAAGGAATTTAAAAGTCGTTTCTGAGAAGAAAATGTCTCCGTGGAGAAGTGCTCCACCAGTCAGAAGTGAAAAAAAGGAATGTCGAAAAGCTGAACGCAGGAGGTGAAAGACTAGACTCCAGGTTCACTATATTATCTATAAAGAGAGACTATACAGATATAACCTACAACTGAAAAATGCAAGGGAATCCTTCTTTTCTGAGATCATCAGCAGAAACATTAACAATGCTGGTGCATTATTTGCCTCGGTCGACAGGTTAACAAACCCTCCTGTAACTGTAGCATCTGAACTCCACTCTACCAGGGCCTGCAATGAATTTGCTAACTTCTTCACTGAAAAAACCCAAACGATCAGAGGGGCAG
>JAHUTJ010035720.1:0-10739 GCA_036250325.1 Characodon lateralis
GGCAACAGACAATCTCGCACTGAGCTGGTGACGAGCAGCTGATTAAATAGGAGCAGCCCAGTGCAGGTGAAGGCAATGAGTAATCAGCACAGTCAAGGTGGAGCTGGAGGGCTGGAATCATGACACATTTAAGATTAATGTATTCCATCGGACCAATAACAAACAATTGTTAATACAGAAATGTGGGTTTAATGAAAAGTATGTTTATTACCTGCTCCAAGGTTGTTATTTTCAGAAGATACTTTTAAGCCTCATCAGAGCACATGTTCTAATTTACGGAATTTGACTGTCTGGTGTGTTTGCCCTGAAATACAACATTTCTACCATCCAAAGAGTGTTTTATTTTCAGCAAATAGTAACAGTTTTCGGCAGCTTTATAAAGTCATTTCTGAGAGTAGGGATCACAATGCTCCAATTTATTCCTTTCATTATGTTATCTTATGACATTTGCTCAGTGAGATAAGAACTTTCTGTGCTTCCCTAGATCTGATGTGGTAGGTCAACTCCTCCCATAGCACAAATGAGACAGAACTCAGATGCACACTCATTACTAAGAGGCTGCAATAATTTTTGATAACACCAAGGTAGTCTCAGAACAATAATGCAGGCGTTGCTACAGTGATTAGACTGTCTTCTTGCTGAGAGCATATGTGGATAGGAAGGTTAATCTTCTCTATAGGTATGTTATTATCATGTTCACCTTTGTGGCTGAGTTGTTAAAAGGCAGGCAAGTGTAGTTTTGTCAACAGAAAAAAATTACCTCATATATACTGTAATTGTAATGCTTTGGAATATAGCAGTGCGTTGCTTCACATTACTTACTAGTTACACATACCATGATAAAACTATAAAACTGGGCCCAGTGCACATCCAGATTAGTACACTGCAATAATAATTTTTGTGTCGTTATAGGGTTGAAAGCAATATTACCAGATTCTCTGAACATGAGATTTGTTTGGAGCAGGTGTTTGAAACCTGCGGCTCTGGAGCCCCAAGTGGCTTTTTGGACCTTCCACAGTGGCTCGTAATACATTTGGCTAAAAATGTTTAAAAAAACAACAACACATTATTAAAAATATAGATGTAATAACAAATCCAGGTTTTAGCAGTCTTTTGTCATGTAATTATTGCATTACATTTCCACAACAGAATGACACTAAATATATATTTTTAAGATAGATTTGTCTTATCATTGGATTGGAAAATTCTTTTACATGATTTTTCACAAATATCAACATCCTGTTAAAGAAAAAGTATCCACCCTCCTTTTGCTAAACTTTTATGCTTTTCTTTATTTAGAGCCTACAAACAGAAACAAAATGGTGGTTCTTTGAAAATGTCAGCAAATTTGCAATTGTAGATATTTTTCAAAAATGATAGGTTGTCTTTTTTCAAAAGGTCTTTTGTCATGTATTATTTCCAGCTCTAAACAAGTTTTATTCAGCTGGACTGAGTGCAATGATTACTCTTTGGATCGGAAAGGTTGGAGAACCCTGGTTTAGAGCTAATGTTTATACTTCTGGTCGGAAATGCACAGTAATGCAGTAATCACGGACATTATGTTGATTTGTGTTTTTCTACTGATTTATTAAAACAGTTCTTTTTGAGATCATTTAAATGTATTTATTTACAGTTTATATTTATATAGAAAGAAGAATTGGGTGCAGTTCAGTATCTTGCCCAAGGACTTTTCTGCATGTAAAACAGGGACATTTGGACCAAACCGATTAAAGGACAACAAATCCAGCTCCTAAGCTAGCCACTCACAGTGCAAATCCATAACATGATTATGCGTTTCAGAATCCTCCAGATTTCTGCAAACTTTAAAAGGTAATATGTATAGAAAGGTGCATTTGGAAGAATTAAACAAACATGTTTTTTGCCCAGGGCATCACCTGTAGCACACCATAACTGGCAGAGAGAGATTGGAGACAGCAAGGATAAGGTTGAGGGTGGTTTCGTAGACAGAACAGACATTCAGGAGAAAGATGAGGAGAAGAAGGGTAAACTCAAGAATTATGAATAAATTAAATCACGTTATTTTGCATAGATATTCTGTCAAAATGTACTGTATATAGATAATTAATTTGAGTGAGTTTTTAAGGTGTCCATTTTTTTTACTTCTCTATGGTTAATATCACATTAACAGCACCAGTCATTTATGGTCAGTTATCATTAAACGACTTATTGCATTATACTTAAAATTTGAACAATCACATTATAGTTAGCCAACATCTTGTTAATTATCTAACGTTGCGGTGGAAAATATTTCAAGATGAGGTTGGGTTAAGGTTTAGGTCAGGGTTGATGAAGTGATAGCTGTAGTTAGGTTAAATTAAGTCTCAAGGGAATGGACGCACTGTGAATCAGCAAATGTCCTCTCGAAGTCAGGGATGGACAATTCTCTAAGTGTGTGTGTACTTTTTTGATAGCATTTTGGGACCTTTTCTGGTACAATGACTAACCTTGTGTGAACCAGTATTCCTCGTGGGGAATGAATTGCAATCCTAATGAGATAAAACATCATTTCTGGGATCCTGGTCAAGGTTAAAGGGTACGATTGTGACTTGACATTGGACTGTAGTTTGCTTTCGGCTAGATTTGGTTGGGTTTAGAGTTTGTATTAGGATGTCCACAGTGAATGGAAGTCAATACAATGGCCTAATAAGAATAGCTGTGCAGGTTTACGTGTGTGTATGTGTGTGTTTGTCTCAGTAAGGAGGAAACTCAGGGAGACAGTTGCCACCACCATTTCAGCACCCAGCAGTAAAGTATTGATCTCTTATCCCAGCAGTTCTCCTTTCCATCTCTCTCATCAGTGTTCCTGTTTCTGTTGTTTATCACTGTTCATCATCTATTGCTCCACTCAGCCATTTTGTTTACGGTATTTTGTTTAAACGTGTCTTCATTTTTTATATAACTGTATAAACAATATTTTTATTTTTCACACCTCCAAAAAGGCTGATTTAGATTCTCCTTTTCTAAAATAATCATTTGTTTTGTCTCCTTACTTTCACTCATCATAATGTTTTAACCCTATCCTACCCCTCTCCTTCTGACTTCACCTTGTAGAACTCTTTCTTCAGGTTGGAATGACAGAAGTGGATGGCAGGCTATACAGAGCTCAATGCCGCCACCCTTAGGTGGTGAAGCAAACTGCTTTATCCCAACACAACAATAAAATCAACCCTTGATGATTCATGGATTTTTACACTAGTGCTAAAGAGGGCTGTAAATCATTTTAGTATATCCTCATAAACCCTGGCAAGGACTCATTCATGTGTAGACATAGCTGTATGTCACTAGGGAGCTTTCTTTTGTTTAGATTCTCAAATTTGATTAAAATTTTAAGCATCTTGTTAAACATTAAGTAATATTGTATGTGTAGTTTTAAGGTGTCTGTTAGTATATGGCAATTATGTGTTGAGCCACAAGATTTGAGAAGCTAGCTCTGTAATATCTGTGAAACTGGTCTCAGTCATTGGAGCGTCTTGTTGAGACATAATATAGAGAGCAGGGAAGAGCTTGAGCTCCCTGTGCAGTCCCCTATGCTTGATCCTTGATTTTAGTTGGAAGTGAAGACCAAGACAAAACCGCACATCTTTGTGAGGTAGAAAAATTGTTTACAAACAAAAATCTAAAAGTGTGGTGTACATTTGTATTCTGGCGCCTTGAGCAAATACTTTGTAGATCCATTTGTTGCTGCAGTTATGGCTCCATGCTTCTACCAGCATTGCATATCTTAAGAGTGCTAGATTGCATTTGCTGTTAATTCTTCTTTGCAGTAAAGTTCAAGCTCTGAACCGTAATTATACTTTAAACTTACCATTCCATTGTTGCTCTGGCTGTGAAGTGAAGATCCCTATCCTGCTAAATGCTTTACCTGCAAACCAGTCTTACTGTAGCAGCATCTAACATGTTTTCTTTAATGATTCCATTTTGTTTAGCAACTTTCATCTGTCTCTGTCAACTCTTACCAGCTTCCCTGCTTCCCTAGCCATGCTAAAGACAAGTACCACGCCCCTCATGTGTTACCATGAGGATGGTGGTGACATGCTAAGGCTGTGGTGTAGTAAGTTTTTGCCCTTTCAAAAAAGATCAGATTGGTAGTGTTTAGTACAAATAGTTGTCCGACCTGAGTTGTGGACCCTGCAGCTCCTCTGTATCCTCTAAGCTGCTTCTCTTCCCTTCTTGCCTGGCCTGTCAATTTAAGTAGACGTCCATGTCTTTGTAGGGTTCTTGTTGTGCTTGTCAGCTCCCCAGTTCTTTTAATGTTCAGATGATGGATTGAATAGTGAGCGGAATATGGTTTTATAACCTAACCCTGATTTAAACTCCAAAATTTTACACTTTGTCTTCATAATGCTGTTTGATCGCTAATGTTTTTACCAAAGCTATGAAAGGCTTGTTGTGTTAGCAACTGAAGGCTAGCTTCCGCTAGGCCTTCGTCCCACACCAGTTTGCCTTCTCTTCTATCATCCATGCTTCCATTTGCAACACCACTAATCTGGTTTTCCAGATCCTGTTTCATTCAGTTTACAGATGGTCACTTATTGTTTACTTGTAAATATTTGTTTTTTTTCTTATATATTCATTTATTTTATAAATACATTACTATCCTGTTTTATTACTTTAATAATATTTGCATTGCTCCTATATTATTGTATTTTCTTTTCTAAGCTTATACAACTGTGTTCTTTTCCCCTAAGCACTGTTCAGTGGCAGCGGCTACAACTTTGTCATGCAGATGGTATTCTGATTCTGACTTTGTTTAATAACTAGGTGACTTCTGATGGCAGTGCGTCCGCTAGATTTTATTTAGGGATATTATAGTGAAGGGGCTGAATGCAAATGCTTCTTAAACACTTTGAAAACCACATATCATTTTCTTTTCACTTTAGAAGTATGTGCTACTTATTTTGGCCAATAAAATCCCAAATAAAACAAAATAAAATACTACAGATGTTAAAACTCACTAACAAACAAATTAAGAGCATTCAGAATAGATCTCATAATCATCTCTTGCTTGTTTTTCGCTGAGTAAAACTAAAGCTGCAAACCTGCAAAGCCAGAAGTGGCAGCAGAAAGAGAAGTTATCGTACATCACGACATCTTCTAAGTAAGATTTCAGATAATAAAATAAACAATTACCTCTGCGTTAATTCAACTCTATTAGTGATATACTTCCCTAATTTTAGTGATTTAGTCATTTTTAATAATCACAAAACTCATACAGAGAAACAGTGTAGAAACTAGTCAAGGCTGAAATGAACATTAAAAATACAGTTTTACAAATCCTAATAACAGAAGGCAAGCCAAGTTTATTTGCACATTTCATCAACAAGCTAATTCAAACTGCTTTACACGAAGAAAAAAAAACTAAAAAATACACTGCAGTGGCATAATAGAAAAGTTGGACAACAGGAATGTTTGACTATTTTAAAATCATAAGACAAAACTAATCTCCTGCAGGAAAATGTAAATCTTTAACCCATTTATTGATGCACTCGGTGCTCTTTGGTCCATATCTTTTCACCACAAAATCAAACATTTCTCCCTGGGGAGGAGGCAATTCCTTAGAACCCTTCTGGCCCATTACATCTCTGTGTAATGGGGAATATTCCTTTAAAACTTGCCCATGTCTGGACCAAGAGTCAGAGGTACTCTGTAACCTTCCCTCTAACTATTGGTAGGAGAACCCATTTCAGCCACGATCAGTCGGGGAGGGGTCTTCTGCAGTAAACTGCTTCTCACTGCACATAACGAGGTCTGCCTGCTTCAGTTCTATAAGGGAAACTCCCAACAGAAGTATATGCACTTATTAATTTCAAATTCAGGGGAGAATCTAATATCCCTTTGCAATAAACAATTTTACCTGTGTCACTTTAGCAAACCTCGTTACTCCTAACCCCCACAGGGAGATTAAGTGTTATGCTGCTGTTTGTTTTCCAAACCCAATTTAATTGATTGAGGTTACTTACAGTTTTTATAATGGAGCAGGGAACATTATCTTTGCAAACATTAGATTTTTATGAACTGTTAGACATTCTAACACTGCACCATGTAACACTTTTCTGCTCTGTTTTTATTGAACACAACAAAACAGAAATGCAATTCCTGCAGGTTTCAAGAAGCAATGATGCACAAAATCTTATGATCTTTAAAATGTTCATGACATGCTTTTCCCACAAATGCAGAAATTGAAAGAAAACATCTTAATATTGAATTCAGCAGTATTTGACACATTAGGATTAGACGTGATAAAAGACAATTGTGATACAAAATAAGCATATTTCGATGTTAAATTTTGCAAGTCCAATGTCGCACGGAAATGACGTCAAAGGGGAAGTCTCCGGTCATTCATTGTGTGAGCGATAATGATAAATAGTTCAGGTAGAAGCCAAGCTGCGTTGAAAACAGCATTAATATGGGGAAATGGTGCATTGCTGGTGGCGGCACCAATACTATGACAGCCACCGTTAGGTTATTGCTGCTGTTGCTAAACGGATCAAGGCTCAGCATGTAAGAACACTTCCTTATCACAAAAGTACATTTAGATATCGACAGTTATTGTTAATAATTAAAAATCCGAAATTATTATTTTATTATAATAATAAAAATAATAATACGAAAGTATTATTATCATTAAAATAGGATAAATTACATGCGCTTACGATATATTTAAATAAACGTTTCTCTAAAGATTCTAATATAAAGTTTTAAAAATGACACCCCATAGTGTCTTCATATCGTGAGTCACCCCTTGTGTCTGCTGCTGCTGCTCCATGCTGCTCAGCTTCGCCTCCGGTTGTTTCACTCAGTGCCGTATTTACAGTAAACCTGGATTTACACTGTATCTGCCAGATTGCTAGATTTTTAATACCTTAGTTAACCCAGCAACTGATCTAATTGAACTAATATAGCCGCTAATATATACACATGTATATATAAACATATGTGTATTTATTAATATAGCGAGATCTAGTCTGTCTTTAGTAAGTTATTTTGAAACTCCTGATTTT
This sequence comes from Characodon lateralis, assembly GCA_036250325.1. Taxonomy (NCBI): domain Eukaryota; kingdom Metazoa; phylum Chordata; class Actinopteri; order Cyprinodontiformes; family Goodeidae; genus Characodon; species Characodon lateralis. The sequence goes on from JAHUTJ010035720.1 coordinate 7,023, forward strand.
GGGCTTGTTCTGTTTCCTAGTGGTGCGATATGATTCATGCATATTGACTCTGATCATGCTCCGGCATCTGGCAAAAATAGACTGGTCGAATTACATGGCCATCTGCACATACCAGCACTTGTGCTCTGCCATCTGATGAAAGCTAACTTTCTTCTCCTGACTCTGCTGCGTCTCTCTCTGATAGTGACTGAAATATATCTACAGAAACATTGGATTCTGCTGTGTGTGTTGCTGGCCATTGTAGCAGGGGTCAGTTTAGGTGCGGGGTTTCCCCTTTGACGTCATTAAGGAGCGCAACAAAAGTGCAAAGGAGTAATCTGGAGATGCCTTTTTGGTTAAATTTATGACCCTATATCTCAATAACTGTTCATTTCGACGGCATGAATTTACTTTTTGGAATATTTTATGAGTGTTTCCTTTCCATAAATGTAATTGGATTATCATGAAAATTTGATGTCACAGGCACTTTAATAAGGATGCTATGCAACACAGTATCTTCTATGTTGCTCTACTTCAAAAAGCTGGAACACACTACAGCCCGTATACACATACAAAATTAAGACACTTGTAGTCAGACAACCACTTTTGAATATAAAACAGGGAAACAATCAAACATAAAATGCACACATAGAAGATTCATGCACACACACTCTGGCTACAGAAGAAAGCTCAAGTCCATGCATGTGTGTGTCCACGTATCTGTTTGTATTGTGTCTGCACTTGTGCAAAAACTAAAAAGGAGGGACTTCTTGGACAAATCCAGTTTAAATAATCATCACATCCTGGCTGTCCAGATACCAACACGGTGTCCCATGTGGCTTCATTACTGCTGCTGCTAATTAAGCTGCTCCAAATAAACACAGTCTTCTGCCTTCATTAACACAAACAAGGCAGAATCATCACATGATTTAACTGGATGCATGTGTTAATGCTGTTATGAAGAAATATGCAAATACAACATATGCTGTTAACATAAAATTAAACCTATATTAAAAAGATCTATTAACATAATTTTCTCAGGTGTTTACATTTTTACATTATCTTACCTCTCAGTAAAATATTATTAAACTATACATTAATTTGTCATTGTTCCTTTGTAACATGAATCCATTTATTATCATTAAGCAGTTTATAGAGATTATATTTATATTAAAGAAACAAATGTGGTTGAATTCTTTTAAAAGATAAATGTTAATTACATAAAGTTTCGAAGGAATATATCATTGTTGAAAACATGATTGAAGAGATCTGTTATTTAACCATAAGCTTCTAAAATGTTTGCGTAGTTGTCTGTAATTGTAATTTTGTTTGTAAACATCAGTTTTCATCACCCAAATAATCCACACATACAAAGCAAATTAGTCCACAAATGAGGTCATGAGTAAAAAATTGACTCCTCAGAAATCTTACAGGGGGCAAATAATTTTCTTACTCCTGTCACTGCAGATGTAACGCCATTAGTATGTTTTGCAACAGTTTTTTTTCAAGGTTTCAATTAAAATTTAACAACCTGATAGTAATTTGCACATAGCACCAGATATGCTTTCAAAATACTGACAGATGCCAGCTAGTTTCTTGAGTTTTCAAACATTATTTACATTACGTTTTCTTCTTATTCCCTGCGTCATTTCAGTTTTTTACCCATATCGCCATTAGAGAACTAATGTGTTGTGGTCTATTTGTATGTATGGATTACTTGGGTTGTTACATCTAATGTAAATTTCATGTGAAAAGATATACTGTTTGTCTTTATCAGACAATCCTGTCCAAATTTAGTCGTTAAAATTGAGATTTTTTTGGCCAATTTGATCAACCCAAACAACTTTTTAACCATATTTAGACATCAGTAGATGTCCTTATGGAGATGTCTTGCACCTGTTAATTTTTTTAATTTTTTTATATTGCCTAGATTCTCGACGAAGCTGTTTCTCCAACAATATTCTGCTCCGGGGGCGATTTGTCCTCTGGTAGCTATGATAAAGCTTTATGAGTTGTGAGAGTTACAGCATAATGACGAATTAACGTTGACAAGACCAAAGAATGAAACCAACATTTTCTTGTACTGCAGTCTCCCTCTATTGTAGGCACATCAGAGAAGAGACATTGTTTATTCATATCTTGTATAATTTGCAACTATTCTCTGGTAATATGGTACAAAATGGAACAAAAATGCATATTAGTTGATTTTTAAATATAAGCAGTCACTTACCAAGATTAGCATAATATTACAAGAAAGAAATAAAGGTAGAAGCAGCAAAACACCCCAGCTCATACAAATCTCCTTTACTGTTAGATAAGGCAGCCCATCATACCCATTTATTCAGCCCAGGGCTGCTAACTCTCCGTATGGATAATAGGAGAGTCACAATACATCCACCTCGTTGACTGCATCTGTGAAGATTACTGGATTGTAATTTGATTTATTACCAGCCAGCAACAGGGCAGACAACAACTAAAGATCTAGATTAATTATTTGAGTCTGCAGTAAAAATTGTGTGATTACAGAGGAGCTGAGTGTGGAGAAATCATTGAATTCTGGTGAATTATATCAGAATTGTTTAAGCAAAAAGCTCAGTTCTTTACGGATGAGATAAACATTAGGGACTGTGTGTATGACTCTTAGTAATTGTTCATATACTTACTGCATTCTTATTCAATGTCTGCATAACAGTTAGCACGTGTGTGTAAAAATAATGAGCAGGAGATAAAACATAATTGTATGCTGGGAATCTGCACGCTTCAATATATTCCAATATTACGGCCGCAAAACAGTGCAGAGAAACAAAAGCATCTGATTATGAAGTTTTCGAAAACAGAAACATAATGTAAACAGCAGGCTGCTGGACTGGGCTAGTACGTTTAGCTTTGATCTAAACATAATTGAAGCAACATTTATATGATGACATTTGAATCCAAATTCTTGACATGAGCAAAGACTATTTCACATGTTTGCTTTCACAGATTATGACTCTGATAAGGTCAGTGAATTACCTGCATTATTTAAAAGCTTTGTTAAAATGCTTCATGACATAGTCACTAAAGAACACACCTATTTTATCACCACTCTCTTTAAACCATCTCCATTTTCAGTTTACCCTTGGACACCCTCTGAGGTAAAACTGGGTTAATACAATCTTTTTGTAATGTCACAACAGACCACTAAAATTTATGGATCTGTATAGATGCCTCTGCAAAGGTTAAAGAATACATAACACAGTTGCAGCACTACTAAAGGAAACAAATTATGCCTCTTTTTCACAACTTCCTAAGGCCTGTGGTATACTTTGGTTAGAAGCAGGCTGATTACAGAACCAAAGTCATCTTTAACTATCTTACTTTTGTACTATTTTAAACCTTAAATCTTGAGTCTGACAGCTGTTTTGACTGGAAATGACTAAATTCACAGACTATTTATCAGATTTTCTAATCAAAACTATAGAAGAAAACACAAAGTTCTCAGGTAGTCCAGCTCATCCAGGATGGCACATCAATGCGAGCTGTGGCTAGAAGGTTTGCTGTGTCTGTCAGCATAGGGTCCAGAGCCTGGAGGCGCTACCAGGACACAGGCCAGTACACCAGGAGATGTGGATGAGGCCGTAGAAGGGCAACAACCCAGCAGCAGGACCACTACCTCCGCCTTTGTGCAAGGAGGAACAGGAGGAGCACTGCCAGAGCCCTGCAAAATGACCTCCAGCAGGCCACAAATGTGCATGTGTC
>JAHUTJ010035721.1:0-10736 GCA_036250325.1 Characodon lateralis
GTAAATTGTAAATTTGTATATTCTGTAATGCAAAAACAGAACAAAAGAGCAAGTGTACCGAAGTCAAATTCCTTGTTTGTATGCACGAACTTGGCAATAAAGCTGATTCTGATTCTGATTCTGATTATAACCATTGGAAAAGAGAAAGGGTCATACAGGTAGCAGAAATGGAGGGTGTGTTTGCACCTCAACCATAACTGAGCCGGTTTAGGCTAAACCTGACTCCCCCTTACTCCATCCAACTGGGAAGGCTCCCTCCCTGATAAACTAAGCCACTCTAACTATAAGCTTTATCAAAGAGGAAAGTTTTAAGCCTAGCCTTAAAAGTAGACAGGGTGTCTTCTTCAAGTCTTATTGACAGTTGGCTAATAATTGGTGCAATACCACCGCCGGCTCGCATCTTTTTTTAACCTTTAAACTGTTGCCCTCATTAGAGTTTGTTGCATTCACCCGGTCGGTTTGACAAATCATGTTGCCTGTGATTCCTCATCAGGCACTGCTGTTAAGTGAGTAATCCTCAGTCTTTTAGGGCACTTTCACACAAAGCTGTTTGGTGCCAGATACCACCAGCTAAGATTAATTTACTTCATAAAATGAGAGGACTCATACTTAAGACATGGTGAGCAGCTCAGTGTAGAGCCACTGCTGTAGGTTTTTGCAACACCTTCTAGAAGGAGAAGTTTAAATGAAAGACTCAGAACATACAGGAAGGACTAGATATCTCACAATTATCCATGAGGTCTCGTGCAAAACATGTGTGAGCTTTATGTTTTTATTAATTGCAAACACTGGAATATAGTATTTTTTTTTATTTTGGTAATTTCTTATCATGAGAAAAGAAATCAGTTTAAAAGAAAAACTGTTTAAATGTCACGTTAGCATTTAATCACGTTTACCCAAAACTCACAATTATCTACGATAACGTCCAATTTGATAAACAGCTCCTTGAACCACATTTCATCAGATCACGTAATCACTCTGACTTCCTGATGGAAAATGCTTCCCAGTGACATGATGAAATGAACACATGACTGTGTAGGATGTTCTATATTTAAACACCACAGTAAAATTTTGACCTTTAAGTTTTCTCTCTGAAGATGCCGTAGCTTTAAGAGACGCTTCTCACAGAACATAGTTGTGTATCTGATGTAAAAGCTGTGTAATTGACAGTTTTCACGTTGTTGTTGTAAATGCATGACTTCACAGCTCCTTGCCCCAAGCTCATACATTTTTGCAAAACACAAAGAAAGCCGGGTTGCAATCGCTTTTATTATTACTGGTTTTCAAATAATTTGCTCAAAAAAAAAAAAGAAATCTGCTTCATTTTAAACAATTTTTTTTTTTTAAATAGTGTTTTTACTCAGAAATCAAGGTCTGAGTACTACGTTTCTGATGGGGTGCAGCTGACTCTATAAAATATTTACTTTGGTGAAATTAAATAAGAATGAATTGCTTAGATTTTCCTCCTAAATCATGAATAAGAAATTGTTTACTTGCTTAATGGCTGTGTTACCTTTAGCAGAAATACCCGATGTGTCAGTGGTTCTCCTTTAGATTTATTGTCTGCAAGCATCTACCATGCTCTGTATTTCAAAGTGTGATCTACTTCTTGATTTATTAAAATTGTCCGTTTTGCATTGCATCGGAGCTCAAAAGAAAGCCTAACAACCAAAAAACTGCAAGAAACATTAACTGTTTTTTTACTGTGGGGACTAAATTAAACAGAACTGGTCTTTAACTGTCAGGTTTTAAATTGGGCAGAACGATGCTTTCTCACACCCAAACCCAAAGTATTACAGAGAATTTAAAATTTGATGGTTGAAGGCAAATATTCCACAATGTTAATTATTGCACAATCAACCACTTTCAAGTGGAAGGTCTTCTGTTTTTGGCTTTGTTTCTTTAAAGGATTAAATCCCCATTTGGGAATTAAATTTCAGTACTCTGAGCGGTCAGTTAATTTTCACCCAAATTAATCAGAAAATTGGTCAAGCCACCAATTTCACCTTCAGTTTCAACCATCCGGCATGCCGAGGTGAGTGAATCTTCATTAGTGTAGACAGCATAGCATAGATGAGATCAAGTTATGTTATTACTGTGTCACTGCTGCAATAGTTAACTCGCAGTTGTATCAGTTCTGTCGCTGTGGAGCGGATGTAGGATACAATGTCTCTGAGAGCTGCGGTGTAAATTTTTGACAAAGATCCGTGGCAACCTGACTGATCTGTTGATCAAACTGCTAGAGAGTCAAATAGCCAGGCGACATCATTGTTTTCCCATGATATTTTGTCATCGTACGGCTTTAAAGCTAAAGACTGATACATTACAGCATGATGGTAGTTGATCATTTATAAGAAGAATGCTAATATTATAACTTATTTTAGCTTTTATATTGATACTACAACTTTTCTTGGGTTTGGAAATAGTAGTATGCAGAGAAGACCCGAGCATGCATAGGGAGAAAACGCAACCCTACATTCAGATCATATGTTTTTATATATATTTTTTTTGTTTTTGCCTAAGGTTTTATTACAGTCTGTATAACCGGCCTCTCCGTTGTCAGTACTCCAGCCACTGGAAATGTCCCTCCTGGGACCTCATCATCTACCAAGAAATCTGACCCCAGATGTTTTGTTGTTCTTTAAAAAAATTGAAAATTATTCCAAACCAGAGCAGCACTGGTGGATGTTATGTTTTTTATGCAAACCAAGAGCAGTATTTCAGATTCACTTCCATTGTGAAACAAGTATTAAAAATAACTTCTGTCCACACCTCATCATATCATAGCTATAATGTATTTATTGATACTATTGAGACTGATCTGTTTGTGTGTTTTATTTGAGAATATGTTCTCATTGTGATGCATGCAGTGCTTCTTTAACTCCATGTAGCATTTGAGGATCCCCAGATGCTGTTTCTGAGGCTTTTATTTCTGTTTAATCCTTTGAGCACTTAAAGGTTTGTGATGTAAGCACATTGTGCTCTATAAACAGATGCTTCACATTTTCTTATGATTTCAATTAAACAAATAACAAAATAAAGCATGAATAAAACAGGGCTGTTGGTACCTGTTGGTGACCAGAATTTTTAACTAACATAATTTTATGAATCAGTCCATCAAGCTGTGGATATTTAGCCCACAATAGCTCTGAAGTATAAATGAGAAAGAACCCCTGTTATGAATGAATATTCTGTAAATATGCCAATATGTCAATGAAAATGACAAACAATAACAAAATATTAACTCGATGAAACATACAGCATTACTGGATTTAGTTTGCAGGAATAATGACCAATCAGAGGAGATGATTAAAGTGGAGAACACTACAACAGTACTCCAACCTACTGAACCTCACCTCCTGATCTGATGTCAGTTTTGCTGACAGGCGTCTGATATACACCACCGGGGTCAGGTAAAGCAACATCCACCACACTTTGTTTATCTTGCACCCTGAGCCTGGTAAAACCGAGCCATCTTTGGAGTTGTTTTAGCATCTCTGAGAGGGGATCAGTGCCAACCAGGGATCAGCTGTCTGCCACTGGCCAGTTTTCAGCTGGATTTTACCATCTCCTTCCCTCCAGTACTCCTATTAGTGTCAAAAAGGCAGCCTATGTCCAGGTGTGAAGATGCCTTGCCAGGTGCAAGATGTGATAGTAATTTGTTGTGCCCATAATGTCAGTCGGTCTGATCTTCTGGGAGCACAGCATCTGACTTTTTGCCTCAGCGGTGTAAACTAATTAACTGTTAAATTTGGTTTCATACATCCGTCATCAATGTAAACAATTAACTGCAATTAGAAGACAAAGTATGGGATGAAAGTACGATTTATGAGGATTATATCAAGAATAATTACTAATGATGTAAACACATACACGTGGTCGGTATGCATCAGGAGATCTTCTGTTGGGAGGTCTTCAGACCTTAACTACAGAATCTGGGTTTTCAAAATAAAACTACCGTATCAGTATCAGTATCAATATAACAAATAAAACAAATCATTAACTTTTTTTTGCACCCCAGTACAGGTACTTGATCAATTTAGTACTATTTTGATTCCAGGCCCTGTTTCAACATACCAGATTCAAATAGCTTAAACAACTTGGTGAATTACCATCACTACTAGTTGGTACTGGTACTAGCAACATACTGCAACTGGTCAGGCCCACTGACAAAGGGGGGTCCAAGATAGAAGGTGAGTCGGGAGCTCTACCTAAAGTCGGAAAGTCAGAGCAGAGCAGCTGAAAGTGATGCAGGTGGGGTTGCATGCCTCGAAGCAGATATACAGACGAAGGTGTTGACGGAGGTGGTTGGGGGCTTTATAACTCTGAGCCTGAAACACTGTGCTGTCCAGGGCCTTGGCAAACTGTCAGCGAGGTTGCAACTGGTAAAAAGAAGACAGTCTATATCACGACTTACAAAAAAGTTGTTTGTACTACGTACATTTATAAGTTGTAGCGGCTGTTTTATATGATGAAGTCATAACCCATCAAAAAGCTTTAGAAATGTCTAAAGTTTTTTGTTTTCCTAAAATTTTCCTTTAAAAGTCTTTTTTCCCCCAAAGCCTTTAGGTCCTGAATTCTAGCGACATTTCTTTCTGTATTAGTCCACTTTCAAAGGAATTGAAATGACCTTCACTGAAATATGAAAGGAATTTATCCCAATATTTTACATCATACTTTACTGTGTAAGACAGCTTTAAAATGCAAATGATTATCTGTTAGGATGCTTCCAATAATACTTTTTTGCTTTGATCTTTGCAGCTACATTACAGTGGGAAATATTATTAGAATTTGCTTTTTTAAGGAAATACACATAAGGAAACAAGCCCTATTGAGTCAGTATTTAATCAGGCAATTTTCTATAATTTGCCTTGTTTAACATTTCCATTAAACCTATCATGATGAAACCACAATGACTGATAACATATCTAGACGGCGTGTACTCCTTATTGAGTGGGAGGCAGTAGCTGATTATCCAAAGTGCAATTAATGTCCACAGGTAGGACACTTCCTTTCCTTTCCTTTCCTTTCCTTTCCTTTCCTTTCCTTTCCTTTCCTTTCCTTTCCTTTCCTTTCCTTTTCTTTTCTCAGTGGGAAATGTGAAGCTGACAAAGGCAACAGCACATGATGTATTTGAAATAAATGCCCGTCATGGAAATAGATTTGAAAGTAGCTGCTAGACAGCTTGTCAGTTTCAATTCATCCTGCTTGTTTTTTTATATTACAGTACCTGAAATGTTCATTGAAAGAGAAAAAAACAATCTTCCTGTGTGCTGGATCCTAGTTGTTGGTGCTGGCTGACAGACAGCAAAAGGCTTTTAGGGCGTATTGCTTGTGTTGTGGAGTATTGTACAGTTTTCTGACATCTCCCTCTTGGCTTTGTCTTCTGTCTTTTTTCAAAGTCACATTTCTGGCACTTTTTCCAACCAGCTGGGAATCTGCCAGCTCCGGTTGTTTGTTTGGTTTGCAGGTCAGTACTTTATGTTTGATTTCATTTAATTTCAGAACGCAGATTGATTAATTAAAGTTGAAGTACTTGGATTTGGACATAAAACCCTGATAGATCCAAGAATCCCTGGCTTTCCAGCATCAACAGACTGCATGTAATAAAGAAAAGACAAATGTCAGGATTTTTCTTCCAAGGGTTTGGGGGAACAGATGCAAACTGAACAGCATAAAAAACTTTTGTTTCCCGTCCAACAGGACTGCTAAACTCTTGCTTTTCGGTCATGACGATACCCTTCATTTTGTAAGGAAAATCAAAGCAAACAAAAGATGAAGCTGGAATTTTGGTGCATCTTCCAGCTTAAACCTGTTCAAAGAGATAAAAATATGTGGAAGTAAGACATGGATCTCACTGGGCCTTCTTTTAAGGTGTGAAATGGGAAGACCTTTACTTATGAAAAGTCTTTTATGAAGTCCTAGATGCTGCAAAAGGTTCTCAAGTGCACACCATCTGCAAAAAACCACCATGTATAGTAGAAATGGTATAGTAAATGTTTTAGTATATTGTTTTAAAGCAGACAGACATTCTTATAATCTTTTAAAGTGATATTACTCAATAGTTCTAATGGTCTTTCTTTGGACTTTGGTCACTTTTTCCCTCATTATCAGTCCAATGTCTTGCTGTTTCAGAGGAATGTTTGTTTAAGGTAGTGTTTTCTAAGCTTTTGGTCTCGTGGGCCAAAATCGTCAAGTCAAAAGTACTTATGGGCCAAAAAATACACTAAGACCATAAAAAATTATATTGTGATTTTTTTTTTTACATGCTCAGCAATAAAATAGACATGCAATATTTTAATTAAATAAAGTAGTCAGATTTACTAGTACGGAAGGGATGCAAAAAGTTTGCAGTTTGCAAAATGTTTTACGCTCAACTGGAAAAAAATAGAAAAAAAATATGCTATTTTCAGCAGTAACAACAGGATTGGGTCACTCCTTTTAAAGTGCTTTCTGTATTTAACCAGGTTTAATAAATGAATTAAAAGCAGGTTTGGGGGGTGGGCCCATGGTGGCACCAGGTGCAGCAGCTATAGTCCTTGACATGGTTGTCCTGGGTTCGATTCCCAGTCTCTGGCCATTTGCTGCAAGTCTTCCCCTTCTCTCTCCACCCTCTTTCCTGTCCGATTATTATAAAATAAAGGCAACTAGTGCAAAAAAATCTATAAATAAAACGATTTGGGATAGATGTGGTTGTATTTATTATGAAATTAAAGAGAAAGCAACAAGCTTGGTTATTAAATGGCAAATACTGTGTATTATATGCAACATTTTCCATTGTAGTACTTTAATTTGTCTGTGATAATTTGGACCTCATTAAAAGTAAAAACTCTCCATCTGCATCGCAAAAAAAATTTGTCCAGGGGCTGCAAATGGCCCTCATACTTTGGATACCCCTGATTTCAGGCATTTAACTGACGTCTGAATTATTCAGGTATAAGAAGCCTAGGAAACTGAACATAACTGGCTGTACTGGGCTTAAGTTAGGGGTATTACATTAAAAACAAAATGCATGCCACACCTATAAGATTTTTACTAGTACTAGTATTTTTACTAATATTCACTTTTTACAAGCATTTATACATTTATTTATATTTTTGTGGGACGAGTTGAGCTGTTTCAGAGATCTGCTGAATGGATGGATCTGTAATGTACAGTTCATTATGTTCCTCACTAATACTGGTTTGAGGTTAAGGATAAAACATGTTCCTTTCGTAATCTGTTCTAGTTCTCTCCTACCTTTCCGTTACTTTGCTTCAGTGCTCTTTGTATTTCCATTCCTGTGTAGAGTAAACACCTAAACCCTGGAAAGATTAGATTTCCCAGCCATTCATAGTCCCATTCAGTCCTGTTTCATTGAAAGCAACACGTTCACCGCCTTTCAGTGGGACCTGTCAAAAGTCCTCCTGGGAAATGAAGGAAACCACTAATTGAGGTCTAACAAGAAGAGGCGGGTTGAGGCAAAGTGGTTACAGCAGAGAGAAATAAGCACGACAGAATAAAGATGACGGTGTGCCGGTGAATGGGTTTTTCTAAAATGTAAAAAGGGGAGGAATTTATTCCTTTCTTACGTAAAACAATAGCATAATCTTTCCAATTGTAACCAGTAAAATCAAGAGCAAAACACTGTTATTTATTAAAGGTTAACAGACCTTTTCATTTTTGAAATTTTTCTGCTTTAATGTAAAATAATTTGTAGCAGCATAATTCAGACTTCAGCTGCACAAAAAATAAACAAGAATGTAAGTGGGGCAAAAGCTGCGTTTGTGTGACAGTGTCCCTGAAAAAGCACAAACCCACTGGATGAATAATATTTGGAAGGGAACAAAATGCGTGCGCTGCCATTCCAATGAACTGGAACATCATGTCTCCTTCCCTTTTATCCGGACTGGCCCTGACAAAAGTCAACACTGGAACAATGGATCTGAAAATAACATAAAAACATGAATTCTCTGACAGCTGATAAACCTGCAAATAAGAAATCTAAGATTTTATTTATCCCAACGTTCAAACAAATATACAGTCTGTTGCAAAAGTACTGAATTTCTTCACGTTTTGTCTCATTACAAACGTAAGTGTTTTTAATTTGGATTTTATGTGACAGACCAACACACTGGGTCAGTACTTTGTAGAACCACATTGCGCTGCAATTTCTGCTACAGGGTGTGTCCCATTATACCCTGTGGCAAACCAAAAACATGTCTTCTTGTGTTTTTCTTTCAACAATTCAACAATCTTGCCACTAAGATTTGTGGAATGCAAGGCTGAAAACAAATGCACTTCACACTTATTAGATTTGCATTTGTAAAACCATGTTTCATCTTCCATCCACATCTTTGTATTGGTCAATCACATAAAATCGCTACAAAACACATCAAGGTTTCTGGCTGTAACATGACAACATGTGGAAGCGCCCAAAGAGTGCGAATACTTTTTCAAGGCCCTGTCATATGTAGTCATATTTGGTCATAATGTTACAGAATAGTGTTAAGAACAGAGCATGTGGGCACAAAATAGCACCTTGTACCTGTAATCAAGCGTGGAGATGGAGGGCTAATGGTTTGGGATACATACAAGGTACATTTGTACATTTTCTTTGCTTCTCTTATTTTATTTAAGACAGCAAAACAACATGTTTTTACACTAAAAAAACAACATTAGCTGATCAGAGACTTTTCTGAACCATTAATTATAATATATGAAACCTAAATAGTTTTTGAGACACATGTGGCATACACATTTTTCCAATTTCACGTTCCAGTTACAACAAGCTTGGTTTTTATTAGTTAGTATCAGTTTATGAGTTCTACGCCTTGACCAAACCAGGACTGCAGTTTGTAGTTGAGTTGGATCGGTTCTACCGGCTCAGTCAGCTTTACCATCAGCTCAGCTAACAGGATTAGGTAATGAACCTAATAATTCAATTCAATTCAGTTTATTTATTTTCTTTCAAAAGAAATTACCGCTGGTTCTGCACTTCTTTAATAATTTCTCTTTCCTGGATAGAAACGTAGCCTGAGAAACGTCTGACAATAACTTTACTAGTTTTTTCCATAGAAGGTACTCCTGCCGCTGTTCTTCTGGGTTTTGTTCAATTCAATTCAGTTTTATTTATATAGCGCCAATTCACAACACATGTTGTCTCAAGGCACTTCACAAAAGTCAGGTTCATACATTCCAATTAATCCTAACCATTGAACAGTGCAGTCAGATTCAGTTATTTGTTCAAATTGGATAAAAAGTTTTTCTGTTTAAGGAAACCCAGCAGATTGCATCCAGTCAGTGACTTGCAGCATTCACTCCTCCTGGATGAGCATGTAGAGACAGTGGACAGTCACTGGCGTTGACTTTGCAGCAATCCCTCATACTGAGCATGCATGTAGCGACAGTGGAGAGGAAAAACTCCCTTTTAACAGGAAGAAACCTCCAGCAGAGCCAGGCTCAGTGTGAGCGGCCATCTGCCACGACCCACTGGGTGTTTGTGAGAACAGAGCAGAGACACACAAAGAATACAGAAGCACTGATCCAGGAGTACTTTCTATGGGAAGGAAAAGTAAATTTTAGTGGATGTAGCTCCTTTAGTCGTTTCATCTAGAAAGAAAGAATAGATCAACTTTGAACCAGTTTTCAAGGTTAGAGTCTGAAAGAGAGCACATATAATTAGTTACAGTAAAACCTCAGTCAACTGCTATATCTAGGAGAGAGAAAGGGTTAAACACTGAAAGACAGGGCCATGTGAATCATCTGTAGAAGGTGAGCCTTAAGTTGTTGCCAGCAGAAGCTTGGACAATGCCCCTCTCCGGAAAGGTGTCACAGGTAGACACAGTCAGGCCAGGTGTAGCTTCTAGGAAGACAAAAGAGAGAGAACAAATGTAACACCTGAAATAACAGCAAATAATGCAAAATTGGAGGTTAGTGTGAGAATGTAGCAAAGAGGGTGAAAGTGGTCATTATGTCCTCCAGCAGCCTAAGCCTATAGCAGCATAACTACAGAGATAGTTTCAGTTTCAGTTTATTTATTTATATAGCACTTATTTGCAACAATGTCGTCTCAAGGCACCCCACAAAGGGTCCGGAATGACGTGGGGCCACTGGAAAGGCCAGACCAAACTACCGAGTGCCAGAGCCCGGCCACCCCAGAACGGGCCACATGTAGGGGCAGTAAGTAAAATAATAAACTGATAAAGTTTGTCCATCTAGAGCCCACTGATGGCCATTGTTATACTAAAAACCACAAAGATAGGGATACCTCTCTCTGTCAGACTGATAAAAACCACTGGAAAGAGAAGGGGTCATACAGGTAGCAGAAATGGAGGTTGTGTTCACACCTCAACCATAACTGAGCTGGTTTAGGCTAAACCTGACTCCCCCTTACTCCATCCAACAGGGAGGGAGGAAGGCGAAGGTAAAAAATAAGGAAGATAGCCTAAGCCACTCTAACTATAAGCTTTATCAAAAAGTAAAGTTTTAAGCCAAGCCTTAAAAGTAGACAGGGTGTGCTTCACGGACCAAAACCGGGAGCTGGTTCCACAGGAGAGGAGCCTGATAACTAAAGGATCTGCCTCCCATTCTACTTCTAGAGACTCTATAGGAACCACCAGTAAACCTGCAGTCTAAGAACGAAGTGCTCTGTTAGGAACATACGGACCTATCAGATCTCTGATGTATGATGGAGCTAGATCATTAAGGGCTTTATATGTGAGGAGGAGAATTTTAAATTATATTCTGGATTTAAC
>JAHUTJ010035722.1:0-10734 GCA_036250325.1 Characodon lateralis
ATTCCACATGTGTTAATTCATAGTTTTGATGCCTTCAGTGTGAAGCTACAATATTCATAGTCATGAAAATAAAGAAAACTCTTTGAATGAGAAGGTGTGTCCAAACGTTTGGTCTGTTCTGTACATTATGTTTGTCATTGTAATGTGACAAAATGTAGAAAAGCTTAAGTGGTCCAAATACTTCTTTGAGGCACAATATTGTTGCTAAAAGATATGAATAAAGAAAACTTTTTGAATGAGAAGGTGTGTCCAAGCTTTTGGTCTATACTGTATGTACAGGTACATCTCAGTAAATTGGAATATGGGTTCTGATTAGGCTTGTCAGACTAAAAGTACCTTTTAAAAATAACAACCTTAAGCAGATATTAAACATAATTTTCATTAACTCCACAATTCTGTATACAAATGGGTTTTTTTTATTGTTCTGATGTAATATTCTAATCCAAAATGTGTTATCCTTAGCTGTAAACAGAAAATCATCACAATTAACAGAAATAAAGGCTTAAAACAATGGTCTGTGTGTAATGAATATATATAGTGTATTTCAATTGTTGAATTGAGTTACTGAAACAAACAAACTTTTCAATAATATTCTAATCTATTGAATAGGACTGTATTCCATGTGTTTTATTGGGATTTTATTTAGACAAACCCAAAGCAGCGCATAATTGTAGTTTTTATTGTTTTCTTTCAAATAAAAATCTAATAAAAGTGTGGAAGGTATATGTATTCTGCCCCCTTGACTCTGATACCCCTAAAGAAAATTAACTGAAATTCATAGCAGATGAATGGTGCTAATTACAGCTCTCTTCTGGAAGAAAATCTCTTCCAGGAGTGAGGACTGGGAATGGGACTGGTGTGGGCATCCATGTTCTAGCAACACAATGACACTTAACATTCGGTAAGAGCTGTATTATAGATCAAAGCATATTTATATGTGTTAGAATGGCCCATTTAAAGTTCAGACCTAAATCCAGTTTAAAATCTATAATAAGACTTGAGATTTGAAGATGCTCTTCATCAAATCTGATTGATCCTAAGCAATTGGCAAAGAAGATAAGGTAAAAATTGTAGTCAAGATATGCAAAGTTGGTAAAGACATGAAATACCTGGATATCCAAATGACTGACTCAGAAAGAATGAATTTGCAGTAAATACACACCATAATCTCAGCTTTTTATTTGTAAAAGAAATATTAAAAGCCATAGGATTTCTTCTTCCACTTCATGGCTATGCACTTTTTTTGTCCATCACATAAAATCCTAATAAAATGTATAGTTTTTGTTTGTAATGTGACAAGATGTGAAATGTTCAAGGTGTATGAATGCTTTTGCGAAACACTATCTGAAGGACACGTACAAATAGCATCTATCTGTGAAAACAAAAAAACTAATTTGGGTTCTACAATTTTTGGCAACTTGTGCGTCCAAGTTAGTTACCAGAGATAAAGATATAGCTCTTAACACTTCTGCATTTTTCTGAATTGTAAATGTATATCTCCATCAATTAAAAAAGCATTACTTTTAAAGCTTGTGAACACCAGACTGGCTCTGTACTTTCTTTTTCTAAGTAAGTTCACAGAGATGGAGCTGAAGGCGTGAGAGACATGGTGTGTTGGTTAGTGACAGCAAAGCTTTGCACCTTGCCATAATCTCACCTCACCTATTTATGACACAAAAGGAGAGGAACCTCAAAATAAAACTAGGATTCAGTAGGACTCAGCTGTATTCACACCATCTATCCCTGTCTGTACCACAAGAGACACCCAGCCCAGCTCACATTGTGAGAGGAAAGGTGAACACCGTGCCTAACCTCAAACATTTACCTCAGGCTATTTACAGAGCACACAAACATACTTCAAAAGGGATGTAGTCAGGAGATAGTTTCTCCAGCATGTCGTCAGCCAGCCT
Organism: Characodon lateralis; assembly: GCA_036250325.1. NCBI lineage: Eukaryota > Metazoa > Chordata > Actinopteri > Cyprinodontiformes > Goodeidae > Characodon > Characodon lateralis. The sequence goes on from JAHUTJ010035722.1 coordinate 1,911, forward strand.
GGACACTGCAGCCTCTCTGGTCTCCCCTCCTCCTGATGAGCTGTCTTTTGGCTGAATATTGAGAATGGCGTCCAGGACATCTTTAGCTTGTTTACTCTGAAAGGTTATGTCTGCGTTCGGGTGGAGACCAAACACCTCAGGTGTGTCGTAGGCTGGAAGACCCTGTTATACAGGATGAGAAATTAATTAGATTACACAAAATCCCTAATTATTTTTTATAGATTTAATATATAGCACTCTAGTATCCTATTTACTCTCACAGCAAGTGGAACCCAGAGTCACTACTTTAACACCCTTACCTGAGCCAACACGTACTGCACCTGTCTGCACCAAAGTGGAACAGTTTCCCTTATATTTTCTTTTTGTTTTCTTTTTGTCATTTTTCGAAAAGGCCTCCCCCTCATTTATCCCAAGGTTCAAGCACTAATGTCTGTGCCCAGCGAAGGGAACTGTCACTGAGACACTGAACATGATCTCAGCTACACATGGTGTCGCAAGCTGCTTTTTGTCACCCTCCGATGAGGATGCTAAGAGTATAACACATGGGTAAGTCACGCTACCCATGCTCCAAAATGGTGAATGCCCCTGACCAACTTAAAGGAAATGCTGGTGAGGTGACAGGACCTCTCCCTTGCTTCCCACAAACAGTCAAATGTGTTCAGTTGGCACCCAACCAAGCTCCAGCTCTGTGGTGATGAGCAGCAGTGCTATCCAAGTGCCTGTAGCAAAACATGCGCTCTACAGACTAGTGGTCTGCAACTCTTGAAGAGATGTACTGACTCTGTTCTCTCTGACAGGAGCAATCAATACCAATTTTCCAGCTGGCCTCATATGATAAATAACTCAGTGATTTAAAGAGGAGCCCTCGCTGATTCAGCTTTTATTCCCATGCCTAAAAGAAATCTTTTGGAAAAAACAGGGAGAGACCAACAAGCTTCGTTTAACTGTTTAACAACTGATTTACTTAGAATTCCAGATATTTAAATCAGGGTAAAATTTAGAGTTCTAAATGTAAATTGCCCATCTCTTCAGTTTGCAAGTCATAAACTGAGCTTAATTACAATCAGTAATGTCAGGGCAGATGTTTGTACTTTTTAGATTAAGGGAAAGATGTGTCGTGTGAGCAAACCTTTTATTTCGACTTTTCCTCTCCAAAAACTACTTGCTCATCCACCCACTTCACCTGGTGAGGTGGATTTTAGGATTTAGGCTAAATTAATTCCTAAATCAAAATAAAGCATCTTTCCTAAAATTATAACTTATTTCTAAAAAAGTGTTGTTGATCTACCAGGAAGTTATTTTATTGTTCTGTTTAAGTGAAAGACATATGCAGCTACAGTGGACTCTCACATAAATGTGTCGCACAAACGAATGCCTGTGTGGGACAAAGCAAGAGGTCAGAAAAATTTAACTATTTTATGTCATCTTAATGAAAATGTCCCAATTATTAGTCATATTGGTTAAGACTAAATAATTGCTTGTGCAAACATCCAGTGAAAACTGATTTTTTTCAGTTGTGAAAGACCTTGATTGTGCAAGACAGCATTTAGCAAATAATTTGTTGTGGTAAAAAACAAATTTTTGCTAAAACTAATTTTGCACATCTGTGAAATTCTCTGATGTGAAAAGGGAAAACTCTTGCCATCTATATGAGAGACAACACAATGAGCCTCTCTGTCCTAAGCATCCATCATAATGAAACTAGGTAAAATAAAACAAGCTTAGGGATTGCTCTGTGACACACACACGCACAAAAGACCAGATTTGCAATATAATGTGAAATAAAAGGAGTTTACAACCCGAAACTTGAGTTATTTAGTGTGACACAATCCACTTCATTACTTCAGCATCCATAAAATTTTCCAATCAGAAGAGGGAGAAGCATAAAATCCTCACAGACAAAAAAAAAACATTTAGTGGAAATGTTTTCAGTCACACACTCATCAGCTTTGTCTTTTCAGACTTACCTGGATATAACTGAGATACTGGTCAACATTGGAGCATTTAGGGATGCTGTAGCCTTTGTAGAAGTTAAAGGTGGGTCCAAACATGTCCTCACTGAACCACACCCTGGCAAAGGTGTTAAGGAGGCGTTTGTCATAGTCATCAGTCACTCGACCACCATATTGAATCTCTCCGATCATATATTGCACTGTGCTCCATGATACACCCTGAGTAGATATAACACACATTCCCTATTAAAACTCTGAAACAAAGGTCTGCATCTTTGGTAGCTTAAAGTAAAAACACACATTCAGTCTGGTTTGATGACTATTAGCATCCCACATCTTGACATCATTTGCCCACTGCCTTGCAAAGGTTTTTTCAGGGTATTCAGACTAGGGTAACAAAGGTAACATTTTCAGCTTTAGTCCTCTACCTGTATTTAATGCTGGGAAACCTTTTTGGTGTGATCCTTTAAAAATGATCTGCAAATAATGGCTTTAGATAAAAGACTTAAACAACAAATTTCAAGAAAACTACTAGAACAGCTGACCTTTAATTTCAGGTTTATTGAGATTTACTAAACCTGATCGCAGGTGTGGGCTTAAAAGAAAAAAAAAAAGATGCTGAACTGAATCAAAGGGTGCTTCAACAAAGTGTTGGCTTAAGGGTTATAGGAGGTTTTTTGTTTTTTCACATTTTCCCTCCAAACAGATTTAGGTTTTTTATTTTTCTAAGCATACAGCATATAAATCACAGTAAATGTGGAAATGTCTTCTTGTAATTTATCTTGATCTCATTCTCATTGAAACAGGAAACTGGATCTGCTGGAGTTTCAAAATGAAATATGTAGAGGGTATAATAATGTGTATATATGCTGCACAGTAAGAGTAGTGTACTTTCACAATTACTTTAAAACACTTCCCTTGACTTTGCAAAAACCTAGAAGCTTATTCTTCCTACGTATGGGTTAAATAACAATGATGTACATCTTTTAATCAGAGGCTTTTCTTTCATAAATCCAAGGTGTGATTTCTGTTGGGCATGTGTGCAAACTGTCTTGTGCAGCAGTAGTTTCACCAAAAATAAAACCCACCCACCTTCTTTACGTCCATGTCATCCAGGTGGTTCTGAACAAACTGGACAGTGGCGTTGAAGTCAGCCTGGTTGAACTCGTAGGGAATGTTCCATCCGAGAGGGCCAAATTTTCTCCTCTCTTGTACAGTACTGTGAAGAAATGCCACAGCATACAGCATTGGCTTCCACTGCACCATGTTGCTGACATCCAAAAGGTCCTGGTTTATACCTGTTCAAAGATACACGGGTCAATACATCAACAGCCAGTTCCAAAATATGTTGGGAGTTAAATCTACAGGATAATAATCTGAGAAACAAAATAACTGTGAAACAACATGTAATGCAGATTGTCATTTCAGTAACAACTATAATTTTATGACTAAAATAGGTGTCAAACACACTCCTGTGAATCTGCTAATGAAATGGATTCGACCTTTGCAGGATTCAAGAACTTAAGACAAGCACACGTAGATTCACAGTTGCCCTTCAGTAGCAAAACTTTATTCTTTTCAATATGAGCCAGGAACAGGCTGCTCTTTCTTGCATATTAAGCGTTCTTTTTCTTGTACCCTTTTAAGTTTTGAATAAAAACACAATGTATGTGTTTCAGGTTGTATAAAGTCTAAAACCTTCCCCAAGGCTTGTGGTACTTGGGTGTAAATGCTCTGAATTAAACAACGAGCATGTGTTTCTTCTGAATTTTAATCACTTCAGCTGTTGTCCTTCTCTTAGGACATAAGAGTCTAGATCTGTCTGTACGCATGCACCTACAAGTCAGGTGTTTATAAATGCCAAGATCAAAAATAATAGGATGTTTTATTCTGTATAGTAATCATTTCATTTTCCAATTCTGTTGACACTTTTTATCTTTCAATATTTTTTTGCCTGTCAGTGTTTTTAACCAAAGGCATTTCAGTTCACGAGTCTATGTGTGTAGCTTGGTTCCATATATCTTTTCTTTACAGGTTAATGTTTATGATTTTTTTTATATAAGCTAAACTACACTGAAGCCCACCTCCATAACTCCTCTTAAGCCCCGCCTTGAGGCCCTGGGGTGGTTCATTGGTAAACTTGATTGACATCTGAAGAAGTGTGATGGGGAAGTGCTTGTGGACCTCTGTGGTCATCCAAAGGCGGAAGCTGTCATTGACATCCTCTGTTTCTGTCACTGTGTCCATTAGTTCATCCATGAAGTCTAGACCCAGATGGCAGTTCTGGAGTAAGGCCCACCCACCCTGTGAACAATCACAACAGCAATGGCCATCAAACACTGTGATGTGATGAGGTCAACATTTTAAGTCAGAATTCAATAATTTTTTTGCTCACTTTTAAACTATAACGGCACAATTTCCAAATGACTTTACAGCAGAGATTTGTAAAGCTTCCAATATTCTATCTGTAAGACACCGGACTGTAAGGGGATGGACGGATGGACGGATGGATGGATGGACGGATGGACGGATGGACGGATGGACGGATGGATGGATGGATGGATGGATGGATGGATGGATGGATGGATGGATGGATGGATGGATGGATGGACACAAATTAAAGAGGACGGGACTCCACATTTTCCCTTCTTTTCCACACCTATCCAGACTTTTACTCAATATAAATTCAATACGTTTCCAGACATGCAGGAACTTTAACAATACAACAGTTTCAGCTGCCACGCTAAGTAATAGTAAAAAAGCAGCTCTTTCAAAGCCCTGACTCACATTAGCCATAGTCTGCTGCAGAAGCTTACGAGCGTGGACCTCTTGTCCTTGTCCCATAGACACATATCTGGTCTCAATCTTGTGCTTCTTCCCCAAGGCAGTGATGGAGTCAGTAGGGTCTGATCCCATTGAAAGGAAGCAGATAAGAGGTGTCCGTGGATCTGATTCCTCCCACATCTTCTCCAGGTCAAGAATCACCCCTTCAATGTACTTCTCCCCCATTGCATTAATTATGTATTTACGAGCCTAGGAAGGCAAGGAGGAATCAGAGGGTGCTAAGTCAATGATTATGTAATGGTTAAAAATGCAACAAACACAGGGGAAAAGATACATTAAGTATTGCAGTGCTCTAAAAAGTAAATAAAAGGGAATACATTTACTTTACAGGGCTGATCTGAGGGAATATGACGGTTTCTTTTTTTTGCAAACATAATATTTTCAGTCCATAGTTTGATTTCGAGAAACTAGTGAACAAACTGTATCTATTTATCTTCAAAGCACTATCAATTTCCTAGTGTATGAATGGTGCTATGAAAATCATATGGAATGATAACGATAGGTAAAACTACCACAATTACCACCCATGGTATTCTGGTATTTATACAAACATTTTAAATAAAAATGTGTAAACATGATCAAATTGCTTTTATTTAAAGATGCAAAAAAAACTATTATTTTTACTGTTGCTATAATAAAACATATTTATGATGACAGTTATATCGATATTAATTCAACACTTAGGTTTTATTTTGATTTTCATACATAGATTTATGTATGAAAACACTGCCACTAAATGTAGTGGTAGTGTTCAAATATTCATTGTGCAGAATATTATTCCATTTTGTCATTCTGCTCTTTAGAGAGTAATACAAGTATAATTCATTGATATTTGCATTTGGTTTTACTTTTAAGTGATGGCAAAGTCTAGAAACATTATTTCAACCCCCCTGGAACTGACAGCAACAGGTAGAGAAAGGGGACCGAGGTGCTATGATATGGTCAGTGTTGCCAAGGCACCTTCCTGTTCCTTCAGCACTTTCTCTGGCATCTTATTTGTATGATTATGTAATTGTTAATAGAAGGTTTTGACACCCAATGTTTAATATGACACTACATAACCTCTTTAAGAATACAGAAGGTAGGGAGTTTTTTTTTACCTGTGCGATGGTCCTGTCAGGACACCAGCAGCGTATGAGGAGTAGCCGCCTAAAGCAGTCGAGAGACTGGTCTTTGGAGTTCGGAAGCACCTCCTCCTCTGGGGCTTCTTTATCAAACCACGACTTCCACTGCTTCTCATTGTGACTTATCTGGAAGAAATATAGATACGGCGCTGCTACACTGAAGTACATCCCACCCTGAATATATACCACAGGCACACATGCTGAACTCATGTCACTGATCAGAGGAAGCATTAAGTTTATGAATTTGTAGTTACTTTGCACTTCACCGTACTGATTTTTATTCATTCATTTTAGTTGTTAGTGAAAAGAAATTTAATGTGCAATAAAAATCATTATCATTTACCATTCTTTCACATATGACGGTGGAAACTGTCAACAAAAGACTTGTAAAACTGCATTTTTCTAAAACAAAAATATGCTTTATCTGCCATACACTGACATATTTTCAGGTATTATCTCCTTTTCTTCATTTTTAATTTATATGTTTAAGACGTTTGTATATGTTATATGCTTAAGAACGTAAGCCTGAGGACAGTGGGGTTCAAATTTGCTTCCAGCAGCTGTTCTTTCCTCGTTCTCCTTGAAAAACGAATTTCAATAAACTGAGAACTTCGACACCACCTCTCCATATTAATGGGCACACAGAATAAAATGCTCTTTTGGATTACTTGTGAGCACACCAACAGCCAGACACACATCAAATGCCTGTGTGTACATGTACATCTGCCCAGCCAAAAATAATTGATTGAAAATGTAACCAAACCAAGCTCATTTCACACAGCGATGGTTTTTCCCACCATGGGAGCCACCTGGCTGTCAGTTACACTCAAGGGTTTGTGCATTTGAGCGTAAGCGACAGTCAATCATGAGTCTCTGAGAGTCAATGTGTAAAAGAAAGGATGAAGTGAGCCATGATGAGACTGATACTAACATGCTTAGTAGAGCAAAGAAGAGCTGTGAAAAATATTTAATAAGCACCCAGAGACCACAGATGCATCAGTGTGTGTGTTGAACAGATGAGACCTCCTTACTGATAGAGACTCAGTAAATAAAGTTACTTGGGTAAATCTTTCTCAGCTAAAGATGTATGCCTAAACAGATTGAGATGTGCATTATGTGAACCTGATTCAGCATATCAGAAAACTGCCAGAGTTTGCTGAGCTCAACAAGGTTGAGCCAAGTCATGTCCAGAATCCACTTGGCTGGTTTCTGAGGACAGGCTTTTAGGTCCAGAGATGCACCACCTGTATGATGCAAAAACACACACAAACATGTCAACATGAAGACAGACACACAGGAGATCAAACAAAAGGATTTGGTAGATTTTTGCCTAAAATAAACATTTAATGAGCATAAATACTTACCATGTGTTCTTACATTTACATTTATCTTCCCATAATTACAAAGTACTGTGTTCAGTGGGTTATAGTTGACAGATGGTAAAGCTGCATGCATGTAGCAGAGAGTCTGTTCTCAATCTGCTGGTAGCCCTATGTACTTTTTGTTCCTGCAGTGAAACGTGCTACATATGTGAGATTCAGTTAGCTGCTACAAGTGTAAAGCCCATCATGTGCTTTAAAGAAAACATAATCAAACAGATGATGACATTTCTTATTTCTAGAAAAATACTGCCTGAATATTCTCTAAAACATGAGAAAAATTCTTTTCTACATATTTCTTTGCTGCTTTTAACATTTGACACTTTGTCGGAAGAGTTTAAGTCAATGTGAGTACTTGACTTGTGCTTTGCAACAATAATAAAACACCTCACACAATTTTACATTTTGTCATGTTGAAATTACAAACATATAATGTATTTTGTCACAATGTAATGTGATTGATCAACAAAAAGTAGTGAAGAATTGTTTAGTGGAAGAAAAAACTATACATAGTTTGAAACATTCTTTTTTCAGCTATAACAACATGACAAGAATGGATTCAGGCACCTTTACTCTAAAACCCTTATTAAAATTAAAATGTCCACAGAAGTCCCCTAATCACTAAACAGACTCCACCAGCTCTTCACCCTCTACAGGGTACTCAAGGGTTCATGGGAGTTTGCCCAAACAGTCTACATGTGTTTTGTGGACCTGGAGTAAGCATTCGACTGTGTCCCTCGAGGTGCCGTGGGAGGGCTGCTCCAGGAGTACGGAATCGGGGGCCCTTTACTAGGGGCGATCCGGTCTCGGTACAAGCGGAGCAGGAGTTTGGTCCGCATTGCCTGCACTAAGTCGGACCTGTTCCCGGTGCAGGTTGGACTCTGGCAGGGCTGCCCTTTGTCACCAGTCCTGTTTATAACTTTTATGCACAGTATTTCTAGGTGCAGCCAAGGGCCAGAAGGGATCTGGTTTGGGGACCAGTGCAATTTGTCTCTTCTTTTTGCAGATGACGTGATCCTGCTGGCCCCCTCTAGCCAAGACCTACAGCATGCACTGGAGAGGTGCACAGCAGAGTGTGAAGCGGCTGGGATGAAGATCAGCTCCTTCAAGTCCGAAGCCATGGTTCTCGACCGGAAAAGGTTGGCTTGTCCTCTTCAGGCTGGAGGGGAGTTCCTGCCTCAAGTGGAGGAGTTCAAGTATCTTGGGGTCTTGTTCACAAGTGAATGGAGAATGGAGCGGGAGATCGACAGATGGATCGGTGCAGCTGCCGCAGTAATGGGGGTGCTCTGCCGGTCCGTAGTGGTGAAGAGAGAGCTGAGCCGACGAGCGAAGCTCTCGATTTACCAGTCGGTCAACGTTCCTACCCTTACCTATGGCCATGAACTTTGGGTCATGACTGAAAGAACAAGATCCCGGATACAAGCGGCTGAAATGAGCTTCCTCCGTAGGGTGGCCGGGCACTCCCTTAGAGATAGGGTGAGGAGCTCGGCCATCCGGGAGGGGCTCGGAGTAGAGCCACTGCTCC
>JAHUTJ010035723.1:0-10731 GCA_036250325.1 Characodon lateralis
CCCTTCTTATATCAGTAGATACGGGATGCAGCTGTGAGACAGGAACAGGTCCTAATATGGTAGGCCGGAAAGTGTGTACGTGACGGCATGTGTGAAAAAACTGACTACATGTGTGAAAAAACTGTAAGACAGGGCACGGCCCATTTTCATGTGTTTTTAATAAAAAAGCAAGATGCCCACGGGGAGCTCCGAAGTCGTCTCGGTGTATATCCGGATCACCTGAGAGCTTCCCCTGGCCAGGTACTCTGAATATACAGCTGTCTCCGTGTGATTTATTCTAATGTGTGTGAATTCCTCTAGGATACAGTGGATAAAATGAACGCGCAGGAGGCCCCGTTAAAGGGTACTTCAACACAGCAGAGGGAAGATTTAAAGAAAATATACGGCGATGAGGTGGAGATTGTACCTTCACCCACGTTGCTCCAGGATATGGAGGAAGCAGAGGGACGCCAACCGACGCCGGTATCTCCAGTCTCCATACCGGGTCGGATCTGCTCCAGTTTGCCTCAAAAAATCTCAGCCACCCCCGCCTCTTCACGCCGTCGTCATCATCGCCACAAGCCCTCCTCGTCACCCACAGTAACAGCAGCTGCCCCAGAGTCATTCACGTCAGCAGCAACTTCTGCTGCAGCCAATTTTCCCGCTGGGTTCGGCTCCCGCCCCGGACAACATCGTCACCCGGAGCAGTCGCCATTGGGGAGGTACGGATGGGCACTTCCAACCCTTCCTTGGAGGGTCCATCCTCCATGATCTCCTCGTAGCTGTTTTCACCGGAGTCGGTGGATAGTCACCCCTCTGCAGTTCTCCAGCCGTCAGTGCAACCTCCAGCCCATAATTGGCTGCATGCCAGGCTGGATAAAATGAAGAAAGACTTCATGAGGCAATGTTGCTTCAGTTTTGGACCCCATTTAATGGCACATCCTGACGATCTGGACCAGGTGCACTCTGTTTTACAGGCTGAATTCATTACGGAGGGATGGCTCGATGCTCCAGCTCCTGTCTCCGCAGGTGGTCCTTTCGACCCTCTTCTTGTGGCCATTAGAGCACCACAGATCCCCAAAGATCCTGGGCCACTGCCGGGTGTTGCCAAGCTTTATGAGCCTCTACTTCCTGAGTTTCCTGAGGGGTCTGAGGACGGACCACCTCAGCCCCAAGTTCCTGAGTTTACTGAGGGGTCCGAGGATGGACCGCCTGTACTTCCTGAGTTTACTGAGGTGTCCGAGGACGGACTGCCTCAGCCCCAAATTCTTGAGGTTCCTGAGGGGTCCGAGGACGGACAGCCTCTACTTCCTGAGTTTACTGAGGGGTCTGAGGATGGACCACCTCAGCCCCAAGTTCCTGAGTTCACTGAGGGGTCAGAGAACGGACCGCCTCTACCTCCTGAGTTTCCAGAGGGGTCCGAGGACGAACCGCCTCTACTTCCTGTGCCGGAGGGGTTCGAGAACGAACCGCGTCTACTTCCTGTGTCGGAGGGATTCAAGGATGAACCGCCTCTGATCCTGGCTCCAGGGCCAGACGCAGCAGAGCCTGAATCAGGGCCAGACGCAGCAGAGCCTGACTCAGGGCCAGACGCAGCAGAGCCTGACTCAGGGCCAGACGCACCAGAGCCTGACTCAGGGCCAGACACACCAAAGCCTGACTCAGGGCCAGACACTCCAGAGCCAGTCATGCCACAGCTAGTCACACCACATACAGACACACCACAGCCTGACTCAGGGCCAGACGCAGCAGAGCCTGACTCAGGGAGAGACACACCACAGCCTGACTCAGGGCCAGACGCAGCAGAGCCTGACTCAGGGAGAGACACACCAAAGCCTGACTCAGGGCCAGACGCACCAGAGCCTGACTCGGGGCCAGACACACCAGAGCCTGACTCAGGGCTAGACAATCCAGAGCCAGTCATGCCACAGCTAGTCACACCACATCTAGACACACCACATACAGACACGCCACAGCTAGACACACCACATCCAAACATGCCACAGCTAGACACACCACAGCTAGACTCGCCAAAGCCAGACGCCAGGCCCAAGCCTCTGCGGGCCCTGCCTAGGCCCAAGTCTTTGCCGCGGTTCTGGCTTCGCCGCAGACCTCTGAGGAACCTGCTTCCACGTCGCAGGATGCCTGACTCCTCGCTTTGTGAGTTTGCCTGGCACCTCCGTTGCCAGCTTCTGGGTAGCCTGCACCTGCGCTGCAGCCTCCGGGCAGCCTGCATCCTCGCCACTGGCTGCTGCACTGCAGATCTCCTGGACGCTTGCATCTCTGTCGCCGCCAGTCTCCGGATCATCGGCCTCTTCGCTGGCTACTTCACTGCCGGCCTCCAGATCATCAGCCCCTTCGCTGGCTTCTTCACCGCAGGCCTCCGGATCATCGGCTTCTTCGCTGGCTACTTCGCCGCAGGCCTCCTGACCGTCAGTTCCTTCATCGTCGGCCTTTGTTTTTCTCCTGGTTGGATTATTGTTTTTCTTTTTTGGACTCGTGCCCTCCTTCTGAGGCCCCCCTCCGCCCACCCTGGTTGGAGTATTTTTGTGTTTTGGACTCTTTGATACTCCTAACTATCAAACAGTGCAGTTGGATTCAGTTTATTATTCAATTTGGTTAAAAACTTTCTCTATCTAAGGAAACCCTGCAGATTGCATCGAGTCAGTTACTTGCAGCATTCACTCTCCCCTGGATGAGCATGTAGTGACAGCGGACAGTCGCTTGCATTGACTTGCAGCATCCCTCATACTTAGCATGGGGACAGTGGAACTGTAAGCAACTCTCTTTTAACAGGAAGAAACCTCCAGGAGAACCAGGCTCAGTGTGAGTGATTAGCTGCCACTCCATCGACTGGGTGTTTGACAGAGTAAAGCCGAGACACAAAAAGAACACAGAAGCACTGATCCAGAAGTACTTTCTATTGGAAAGAAAAGTAAAACAATAATCGTTGTAGCTCCTTTAGTGGCTTCATCTAGGAGAGAAAGACAGCTAAGCAGATGAACTCTAAACCAGTTTTCAAGTCTAGAGTATGAAAGAGAGCACATACAGTTAGTCACAGTAAAAGCTCAGCCAGTAGCTATGTCTAGGAGAGACAGGGTTAAAAACTGAAAGACAAGGCAAAGTGTATCATAGACAGGGCATTAAGTTGTCGGTAGCAGCAGCTTGGCTGATGCCCCCCTCCAGGATAGTGCCACAGCTAGCCACATTAACGTGGTGGAGGGGTTTGAGTGCTCAAATGATCCTAGAGGCTATGTGTCTGGGGCTTAAATGCCACTGGTAGGGTCTCCCAGGGCAAACAGCTTCTGGGTGACTGGTCAGACAAAGAGCTGTTCAAGACACCTTCATGAGGACCACAAAATCAAGGCACGTGTTGTTGTGTCTTCAGACCTTCGGCCGCATGTTTTGGACACTCGGGTGAAGAGAGGGGCTGAGCTGTCCACTGATCACCACCTGGTGGTGAGTTGGATCTGCTGGAAAAGGGGAAAGTCGGGCAGAATTGGCAAGCCCAAATTTATAGTGAGGGTTTGCTGGGAACGTCTGGCGGAGCCCTCAGGCAGGGATGTATTCAACTCCGGAGGGTGAGTTCCAACTATAAGGGGAATCACACTCCTCAGCCTCCCTGGTATGGCCTATGCCAGGGCATTGGAGAGGAGAATCCAGCCAATAGTCGGACCTTGGCTTCAATAGGAGCAGTGTGGTTTTCATCCCGGCCATGGAACACTGGACCAGCTCTACACCCTCTGCAGGGTACTCGAGGGTTCATGGTAGTTTACCCAACCAGTCCACATGTGTTTTTTGGACCTGGAGAAAGCATTCGACTGTGTCCCTCATGGTGCCTGTGGGAGGTGCTCCAGGAGTACGGAGTTGGGGGCCCTTTATTAGGGCCATCCGGTCTCTGTACAAGTGAAGCAGGAGTTTGGTCCACATTGCAGGCACTAAATTGCACTTATAACCCTGTCCTGTCTGACCATTTTTTTAATAACTTTTGAGTTATGAAATTACTCCCGAATATGATTACATCATCCTCAGTAAGTGAGACAGCATTTGAAGTAACTGCAGAAAGTGATCTGTGTTTGGACTGTTTAAGATAGCTGTAATAAAACCTTCACATTAGAAACCTTTGCTTAATCATGTTCACTTACTAAATTTAAGACCTATGTCCAATCTTCTGTTCTTATCTAAAATTCTTGAGAAAATACAAATAATGTATATCATTCCACATATAGATATGGTTTCTGAGAATATGTAGGGAATCTTATGAAATATTTTATATAAATTTTTAAATTTGGCTAAGTACTATGGATACAGTACTTAGCCTTCAACATTCAACTTGTATGTTAAACCCAATCCCAACCTTTACATTAGAAACCTTTGCTTAATCATGTTCACTTACTAAATTTCAGACCTATATCCAATCTTCTGTAGCTAAAATTCTTGAGGAAATAGTTGCTAATCAAGTGTGTGAGCATTTACAAAGAAATTATCTGTTTGAAGAGTTTCAGTCAGGTTTCAGGGCTAATCATAGCACTAGAAGGGCACTAGTGGAAGTCATCAATGATATTCTCCTGGCCTCAGACAATAGACTTGGGTCTGTACTTATTCTGTTAGATCTCAGTGCTGCATTTGATACAGTTGATCACAATATTCTCTTTTTTTTCTCTTGCTCTTGGTGGAAGACACACATGTTTTCTCTCCCTCCCTCCCTGCTGAACCCTGCTTCTGATTTTTGTCTGAATCTTTCTCAGAGCCTCGCTTTGCATATGCTCCAAAATTTTAAATTATGGATTTGGTCTGCTGGACTCTCAATGTAATTGATCAAATTTTTTTTTCAATGGGAAGACAGACTCAGCAGTCTCGTCCGTAGATTGCTGGAGTTAGGCACCCACTTCCCTGTGACCCACTATGGAATAAGCAGTATAGAAGATGAATGAATTAACCTGTTAACTTCAAACTAGATTGGTTTATGGAAAAGACAAGATTACTCCTTTCATAGAAAGGTTTTTAATGGACATTTGGGTTGACAAAATTAGCTTCCTTGATTAAATGACCGGGGACGAAATGAACTAATGGAGTCTGTGGTATTAATAAAAGATCCGTTGTTGAACAAAAACAGGGCTGGTTCAGTATTAAGGCCAGAATTTCTGACTGGGATAATGATGTTTTCAAACAGGGAGGTGCTAATGAGTAGCAGTTCCAAAGGGGTTTTTCATGTTTAGTTGAGCCAATCGGACCTAAAATTACTATATATATGGGCTGCAGTTTGAACAGAGCTGCATAGAACAACATCGATAAGGATTATGTTCGATTATGTTAAACTTTATTGATAATAAGAATTCTGAGCTGAAATGAATGGAATGTGTAATGTCACATGTACTATGTGTAATAACTTAGTTTGTGTGTCAGTTTTTCTGTGTATATGGCTAGATGGGATGAGAAACAAAAGAAAAAAAATAGAAAAAGAAACAGGAAATTATTAAGATTTTGGTTCGTGAAGGTGAATCACATATGGCACAGGTGTCAAACTCCAGTCCTCGAGGGCCAGTGTCCTGCAACCTTTAGATGTGCCTCTGCTTCAACATACCTGAATATAATGATTAGGTCATTAGCAGGATTCTGGAGAACTTGACTGCATACTGAGGAGGTAATTCGGCCATAGATTCAGTGTGTTGGACCAGGCACACATCTAAAAGTTTGAGGACTGGAGTTTGACATCCCTGGTATATGATATTAGGGTGGATTTATGAATGGGGCCTTTACCTGGGACCCCTCGGAGCTGGGATTGTTTTGACAGGCCAAATATGAGGAAACTGTTTTTCATTATTTCTGTGTTAACCTCCTTCAACAACAGGGACCAATATGATAGAAGGTAGTTTTCAGAATGGTCAAAGGATAAACAGATGCTGTTTTAAAGATGTTCACAAATTTATTTTTGTTAAAAGGGTTAATGTTTTAAATCATAATTTACAGGAAGGTTTGCGGCGGTTACAAACACAATATGCAGCTTCCTGGTCATACATAGGTTTAGCACACACTCACAGGGTTGGGTGATTTTTTTCAGGGGGAGGGTTACCTTGTTGCAGGTATTCCACAGTCTACCCAGTGCCTGGGGGGTTAACTAGTTTTAAGTGGTGAGGTGCCTTAAAATGACACCTCATCAGGGGGATTGTTAGGAAGAACTTTGCTTACTATTACTTATAGATGAGCTTTTACACACAGACCAGAATGATAACATATAAATGCTAATGTTTTCCCTTTTCTTAAAATAGGATAATAATCCTCAGTGACCTACAGTTTGACATAAAATTTAGTTCATTGGGTTGATTGTGGGACATACTGTAACAGGAGTGATTAGACTACAGCAGCCACACTTAGATTATGGGTTGGACACCTGCTATTACACACTCTATCAGATAAACACCAGAATGGTGACACATAGTCTATTAATAAACACTGAGAGAATGTACATCCCTTGCATGGAATACCAGACATGAAAACCATGTGTGACCTTCTTTCGGGGCTGTTTCGTCTCTTCAATCACTGAGCGGGTTAGGGACGGGAGGCATAAGCGCTGATCTCTGCAACCATTCCTCTGCCTTATTTAGAATAAAATTGTTGAGAGTATAGAACAGTTTAAGAGTCATTCCTTTTATGAGAAAGTGATTGTACGCAGAGGTGACGCTTCTGAGGAAAAGAGATCGGGGGAAATCCGAGGCATCTGTCTGCCAACAGGGTGTGGTAGCTTGGACAGATGTGAGAAAGCCTACATCCGCAGAAGATCTGTGGTTAGTTCTCCAAGAATTCAAGAATAACCTACCAGCCAAGTTCCTTCAAAAACTGTGTGCAAGTGTACCTAGAAGAACTGATGCTGTTTTGAAGGCAAACGGTGGTGATAGTGGAAAAATTCAAATAGGTCATCTTGTTTAGTATCTGTTTTACTAAGTGTGTCCTTGATCAGCTTGTTGTCTATAAGATGTCCAGTTCAGACTCGATCTACTCTTGCAGCTAAGCATGCCACACTTAGAGACGCCTGGAATGCAAGTCCTTTCTGATATAAACGTAGTGTTTACCCAAGAGAAGTGTGGAAGCTTAAAGCTTTATTTGTTAGATTAAAAGTGTTATTATTGTTTTTACCATATGCAAAGATGAATTCTGTGAATTCTTTGTTCTGTGCATAAGGAAACAGGCCTGTCTGGGAACAGATTACATTAGAGAAAAGTTCTTGTCGTGAGAAATGATTTGTTAGGGTTTTTATAACTTTTGTATTGTTTATCACTCATGTCTGCTCTAAGTGCTTTCTTCCCCCACATGCCATAGACAAAGAGATAAGAGAGAAGGGTGAGTTATGCTTTTTCTAGGGATTGGCACAGAGTCCTCACTCCCTTTCTCTCTGCTTAACATCAAGACACATGAACCCTAACCTCTCTGAACACACACACACACACACCCTGAATGTTTGTTGAACTATGTGTGAACCAGCACATATATAAATAAAGAGACAGGGGGCTAATACTTTGTGGTCTCACTGCAGAAGTGAGCAAGTAAAAACTGACTCTGTGTCGTTCCTTGCCTCTGAGTTGACTAAATAATACCTAACATAACTTGGTCCTTTGAAACCAGAGATTATAAGAACTAAACTGATCTTATTTTTTTTGCAGTGACTGGCGGATCTCCGGGAACAGCCTGACGTCGAGTTAAGCGCTGCCGCACAGCCGCATCTAGGCCGGTGGCTGAAAGTCCCGGTGTGTGACATTCGCATCTGGCCGGTGGTTTATCGACTTGCTCGACGCCAGGTGACTCCGAGAGATCCGATAGAGTCACCTAGAAGTCAACTCCGAGGTGAGACGGTTTTAAAATACAGTACATGAGATAAGAGTAAGAGCTATAGAAATGAAAGAAGAAAAGTACTTAAAAGTCGTTGGTAGTGTCTCGCCGTAAGGAGACTGCAATTGGATAGGTTTTATTTCGCCGCAAAGAAATAGCGATAAATTTAGGTAGGATCTCGCCACAAGGAAGATCAGAAACGACTAGGTAGTTCCACCGTAAGGGATAATTTGGTTGGTAACATTTCGCCGGAAGGAAATGAAATTAAATGTTGAATAATAAGGGCGCTCATAAACTAAGCTAGGTCGACCACATATTGCTGAAGGGACATAAATATGTTAAAATACTAACTGTGTGAGTGCTGTTGTGTGTGTTTTTGGAGGACTGAGCATTTTTGGAAGAATCATAGCAAGATTCTGTTGGCCCTGTGTTTTCTTTTGCCCAGAGTAAAAATATCTTTTATCTGGGACATTCATAATCTACAAATATATCTGGGTGAGAATTTGCTTTGTATGATATAATCTATATTATTATTCTTCCTTTTTTATTACACATTAACCATCATCTCCTAATAACTGAAAGGAAATTATTGGGGATTATTGTGTTAAATGTGCTTTAACTTGGGAAGATAAGTTTGTTTTTTCACAGAGTGGAAGTTTGAGTGTAAATAAGTTAAATAGTTTAAAATAGTTTCAAGTAAAACAGTTGATGGATGGAGATGAGAAAAATAAAAAAACATAAGAAAAAGATTAAATAGCACAGAGTGCATCAATTAAGGTGTTAAAGAGTTAAAACTTTCCTGCAGGAAGTTNAAACAGTTGATGGATGGAGATGAGAAAAATAAAAAACATAAGAAAAAGATTAAAAAGCACAGAGTGCATCAATTAAGGTGTTAAAGAGTTAAAACTTTCCTGCAGGAAGTTTTGTTTGTCTTAAATATTGCGATCAGTCGGAAAATAAAGGAGTATAGTTCATGTTATGGTGGACAACTGACTGACTGACTGACTGATAATATTTCTGTGTGCAAAATCTGAACCTATACTAAACTTTTTCTTCTGCCTCTCACACACACATACACACATATATGGGATTTGAGTGCAACATCTGCGTTTTTGAGTGTGGACTTTAGAAACCTGCCCCTCCCATGGCTACTCCACCAGAGACGCTTCTTCATCACGGCCTGAAAGAGAGAGGGTCTACCTGCCTTCCTGCCTGCTGCAAATCACAGTGTGATATTCCACCAGAACGAAACTCAGAAGAAGTCTGGCCCCAAACCCACTGAGATGGACAACGATCCATGCTGTTTGCCAGAGCCAGAAGAGCGATACACTGGATTTATATTGAAAGCACATCTTATGTGGGCAGAAGAGAAACAGGCCGGAGCAAAGTTCTTTCTCCCTCCTGGAGAAGTTAAAGAGGACAAGGAAGGAGTGAATGTCCCACCAACAGACCTGGGAAGGGCCTGGGTTGTTTTTGGACTGATAGAGGACTGTGTGCCATGACAGTCTGACTCTGGAGTGATTTAGAAACTGATGGGGGTAACGTACAAACACACACACATTTGCATAAATCTTTTCCTATTTTCTGCAACAAAGAACGCTTATTAACCGCTGCTCATGTGACACGCTTGTTTTGACGTTGACAGATATAGCAGCTTAAAATATTATTTTAGGTTAGAAAAGCATCTTAAAAAGGGTGATAACTTAGCTCATTTGATACTTTCCAGTTAATTCTTTTAGAGAAGCAAGTTCTCTTTCGTCGTGGAATATTCAGGGTCAATTATTATAGTTATTAAAAGTTATTAAAAAGCAGAGAAAGTTACATCTCCAAAACTCAGCAGTAACCATGTGTTTCATTCTCAGGACAGATTTCATGAAGGAGCATTTTCAAAACCCATTTCATGTGTAACACCTGATGGGCTTCTCCTTCAGGCATTATTTTCTGTTGTCAGAGTTTGTATCCCATAAATCTAATGGGTAGAGACCTCATTAAAACAGGCTTAGTTCTACGGCAGATGGTCTTCATACAGTCTCTGACACAGTACTTACAGTGGGTGCAGTTTTTGTCCGCAAGTGCTAACTTACGGACAAGTACAAATTCATTGTTTTTCACAGCAGCTGCTGGGAAGAGGTTATATTAGTTTTTTTCTTCCCTCTTCTGATTCATGCAGCGTGTTTATTTACACTGTACCTTATATCAGGTCCTGACAAAAACTATGGTTCTGCAGGTTCTTTTTTCTCCCTTTGGGGAAGGAAAGGAAACCTAATCAGTTCTGTGCTGCATAGGAATATTAAAACACTTGTTTTCTAAGATATCACCAGCTAAAACTTTTAAGACTTTTGAGAGTAATTGGTTTTGTTAAACACCTTTTCCTTGGTAAAACAAACCTTTAAAATGAGAATGGGAAACATTGGGTTATTTTTGAAGGTAAGAAGGATTCTGATTGGACAGTGGTACCACACAAAAATTTAACTAATCTCATGTTCCCTGAAAGACTCTGCATAGAAAAGCCTTCAGAACCGTGGAGTTATTTTCCAACACAGTATCAAGTTTTTTAAGCATGCTTTTTCTTTATTTTAAAAGCTTCTGAAGCTTCTTATGAACTGGGTAAGGAGCAAATATGATCTGAGGTAAATTAGGAGCTGTGAACTAGTGATTTTTAAATCTGATTATTGTCCAAGCAGAAATAATACACTAACAGGTCTGGGGATATTTAGCCAATCCTTCATTCTCTGCAGAAAGCTAGCATCATTGTTCAATGCAGTAGTACTCAACCTGTGGTTCCTGGACTCCTGAAGCCAGTAAGCCATAGATTTTGGGTCCATAAAATTATAATACTTAATTAAAGGTAGACCGATTACCTATTAAAATAGATCTAAGCCAATGATGGGTTCCAGTCATTTGGTGGCTTTGAAATGCAATAATACT
>JAHUTJ010035724.1:0-10727 GCA_036250325.1 Characodon lateralis
AGGACTTGTATGTCATTCCCAAGACGAATTGATGCTGTATTGGCCGCAAAAGGAGGCCCTACACCATACTAATAAATTATTGTGGTCTAAAACCAGGTGTTTCAGTTTCATTGTCCAACCCCTGTATATTAAGGTGATCGGCCCCCTAAACTGAGGACGCAAGGCCCTCCGTGTATTAGCCAGGCTCAAACTCTTCCATGTTAAAATCTCCCTTTAAAACGCGTCTATGGTTAATATTTTTTAATCTTTAATATAGTTTCATCTTTTTATTCAACCCTATTTTACTTGTCAACTTAAATAGCATGCTAACTTTTAGGTTTATATTTTAAAAGGTGAATTATAAACTTGAAATTTTAGAAAACAACAATCATCGTGGGTTTGGGAAACAAAAATAGTTTTAGTAAATGGTAAAAAAAAAAAAAAAAATTATTACACACTTTTTATATATATATATATACACACACACACACACACACACCTTGCTGATAAATTTATTTTAGCCCACATTTGGGCAAACTTAACTCTTCAAGGACAACTTTATTTACTACTTTAAAAACAAAGTTGAACCAAAGTCAATAGTAAAAATAATCTCATAAGCCGAACAAAAACGAGAAAGCCTGATGTTAATGAAAATAAAATAAACTTTTAAAAAGTAGTGAATTATGTGGTATACAGAAAGAGGTGAATCTTTAAAGCGGATTAAAAGAGGTTCTTGCTTAAAAAAAAAAAAAAAAACAAGACTAACAGTAATTGGCCGCCATAAAATAACCCCCTGTAAAACCTATATTGAACAGATAATGCTGAGAAAGTACATGTTTGTACTCACAGCGGTCGCTCGGCCTGTCGGTACTATAGGAAGGAGCAGACTTTCTGCGGTCTGAACGGGTTGTTGCTGGAAGACATGCCGGTGAGCAGGGGGTCCTGCTGGGCGTTCTGGAGGCAAAACTGCTGGAGATCCGCTGCGGCCTGGGAGACCTGGAGTAAACACACGCCGGTTTAATAAACTGTTTCTGCTAAATGAATAGAGATACCAAAAACCTCATCACCCAGACCGTTCTGATAAACACAAACATTACAGAAACACGTCCTCACAGACACTAAATCTCTAAAAGTTACTTTAACTCTGTTGATACTCGCTTCCATGCGCAACTGTTGAACAACTTTCTTCATGGCGACGATGTTGGCTGGTCCCGGCATTACTGCGGTCTGGAATGGCTTTAATATTCAAATGATAAGAGTATAAAAGTTTACGCAAGCCAGTCGACGCCAATAGCTACCAAGCTAACGTTTTTGTCTTTCAGGGAATGAGAGCTTCCGGTTTTTTAAGGCGTGTCCGCAAGTGCTGCATTCATGTGTCGTTTGGAAATTAGGTACATTTGAGATTTTTTCGCCTTGCTGGAAAAGTAAGTTAATATTCGATGAATTCGATATTAGGTATATTTGTTGGTATGTTGAAAAAGATTATGGGGATACAATTATTCATTCTTTCTGTTGACTTAATGTCTTAAGTGTCTGTAGATTGTATATCATTAGAGATAGTCTTTGCAGTATTATACGTAATTACTAAAATGTTTTCTTTTTTTTTTTTTTTTTTTTTACATAAAAATAGCTCGAAATATCTTTTTCTGT
The DNA here is from genome assembly GCA_036250325.1 of Characodon lateralis. Classification (NCBI taxonomy): domain Eukaryota; kingdom Metazoa; phylum Chordata; class Actinopteri; order Cyprinodontiformes; family Goodeidae; genus Characodon; species Characodon lateralis. The sequence continues at coordinate 1,630 of JAHUTJ010035724.1, forward strand.
CAAAATACATTTAAAAGGTTGAGAAAGTTTGAGTTGTGATAAATCCCACAGCAATTAAATCATCAAATATATTGGAGCTAAGAAATTGGAGCCATCTAGTGGTGAAGATGCTTTAAAGGTTTTTTTTTAACTAATCAAAAGTGCAAAGATTAAATATTAATCAGAACAAATACCGTTGATGCTCAAACAAAAATTGAGACATACATAATCTATAATATTTTATTATTTAAAAACTGTAAGATTATCTTTGATCTTATACATTGAGAAGTTATTGGGGTTGTTTTTTTCACCATGTTGCTATCATCATCAGCTCCAGAGCAACCAAGGTTGGCACTCTCATAAAAGAAACAGTTGGATGGCTGAGTGTATTTAATTGCTTCCTGGCAGTCTTGGGTGTCACAGCACATGCAAACACAACCCACTAAATCTCTTTAGTTTAGGGGTTCACTGCGTTTCTTACTCTGAACCAGACTGACAATGGAACTGTCTTGTGAGTCAGTGCGACATACAGAGGACAAAATGAGACCGGCCAGCAGGAAGGTATGCTAAATCTTTGTTTTTTACATTATATATATATATATATATATATATATATATATATATATAAACATCTTCAGTAAGCAAGTGTCTATAGTGTACAGTGAAATTAATTTTTATTTATGTGTAGTTTGTGGAGCTTCATGTGCTGTTTGTGCCAGCTGACCAGTGGAATATGAAGCTAAATAAAGTCCCAGCTAAAGCTGCAGAGACCTTTATTTCTGCTGGCTTCATCAGGTGAACGTGCTTGAAATGTTTTATTTATGTTAACATTCAAAGGATAGCAGTTGGTATTAAAAAGAGGTGTGATAATTGAAGCATTATGGCTCCTTGCAGATCGTATTCATTGAACGTTTTCACATTTTTTGTCAGATCAACCACAAACGTCAGTGTATTTTATTGAGACGTTGCTTGATGGACCAGCATATGTTATTAAATACATTCAAGACATAAAAATCTGGAAAGTAGGGTGTGCACTCATATTCGGTCCCTGCTTGTCAATACTTTTGCGAACCAACATTTTACAGCTTCAAGTCTTTTGGTTGATGTCTTATCCAGTTTGCACATCAAGAGACTGAAATTTCTGCCCGTTTTTTTTTTTCCTTCTTTTTTTGGCAAAACACCTCAGGCTTGGTCAAATTGGATGGATAACAATATAAACATCAGTTTTTAAATCTTGTCACAGATTCTCAACTGGAAATAGGACATTAAACACATGGATATGGTCTAATCTAAACCATTCCATTGTGGCTGTAGCTGTAAGTTATAAGCTGTGTATAAGTTGTAAGCTGTATGTTAGGGTTGTTGCCTTGCTGAAAGATGAACCTCTACCTCAATCTTAAGTCTTTTGCAGCTTCTAACAGATTTTATATATAGAGAAAAATATAGATTTAATTTATTTATTAAGTAAAGGACTATTGGCTGCATGGTGGCACAGTTAGTAGCACTGTTGTCTTGCAGCAAGAAGGTCCTGGGTTCGACTCCTCCTTCTGCATGGAGTTTGCATGTTCTCCCCTGTGCATGCATGGGTTCTCTCGGGTTATACTCTGGCTTCTTCCCACAGTCCAAAAACATGACTGTTAGGTTAATTGGTCTCTCTACATTGCCCTTTGGTGTGAATGAATGTGTGCATGGTTGTTTGTCCTGTGTGTATGTGTTGCTGTCCAGGGTGTACTCTGCCTCCTGCCCATAGGCTGCTGGAGATAGACACCAGCTCCCCTGTGACCCTGTATGGAAGAAGCAGTAGAAAATGACTGACTGTTGGCAGTAATTGGTTGCACTTGATTTTATTTAAGGCTATCAGAATGAAGAGGACAGGATACAAATGTACACCACACTTTTTTCTTTGTGAACAATTTTGAAAACCTTGTATCTTTTTCCTTTTACTTCTTATTTATATATAAGACTGTTAGTTTATCACTCAAAATTTCAATAAAATACACCAATGTTTGTTCTTTTAACATGACAGAAGTAGAAAAAAATACTTTTGCAATACTCTGTTATCTGCAGAAATCATATTTAAAAGCAGTGATATTTTAAATGTATTCCAGGCATTTAATTTGTTAAATTTGTGTCTTAAGTATGATTCAGTTTGTAAAAACCTTTAAATATTTTCTGTTAACAAAAGATTTAAGCTAATTAAAATATTTTCTGATGCTTTGGTAGAGAATTTAATTAAAAGGAAAAAAAGAGGTTGTGAATGGGTGTAAGATCCACTATATTTTCCAATAAAACATTCTTACTGTTGTTATGTTAAGTTTACCGTTATTGTCATTAACAGCATAAAAAAACATGATGGAATGAAACGTTTGACCCCAGTTTGGTGTTACCATGAAAATAATATTTTTCATTATTATTAACTATTAAATAATTAAAATTAGCCTATATACAAAATATATAGATATATATTAAAGTTAGCTAGGATTTAACAGTTTTACTTAACCCCTGACTGGTGCATATGTTGTATCCTTGGTTCTCCTTTCCCTCCTGGTGACATTAGGGTTTATCCTGAAACCACCCTGCAGACTCTGAGGGGTGAGCTGGGCGATTTTCTTGGCAGAGGAGTCAAGAGCATCCATAAATTCTCCTTCCTGAAATGTGTGGGCCGCAGTCTGGCGCTGGTGAGTGCAGCAGGCAGTTAAGAGGCCTTTTGTAGGGCTGATCGTTTCACTACGCAGACAGTGCCCGATTCAGGGAGACTACAATGAAGGCTTTAAAGGCTGTGAATGGAGGGGGGTATAGCAGTTTACTGCTGCTGTTCACACAATATAATTCTTCTCTTTTACAGGTCAAAAGTAAACAGGAGACGGATCTGAAAGTGAAAACATTCGCCCCACCATATGTATGTTGCATCCATTTATCCTATTTGTATCCTGCCAAGTTGATCAGTTTCTTACTTTAAATCACTCCATCAGTTCTCTTAAATGAGATGTTGTCGCTTGCCGGCAGGCGGCCCAGCCAGAGCTGTACCTGCTGCCCACACTGGAGACAGACAGCAGTTTCGGCTCCCAGTCCTTCACCACGGATTCCAGCAGCAGCTCCCCAGAGCAACAAGTCTATCTCCACCCATCCAAGATATTCGGCATGAAAACAGGGACAAAGAAGCCCATTAAATTCCCCCACATCCCCCAGTGTTCCCAGCAACCGGTTCCTGCCTGTGGGCTGGAGGAGGAACATGAGGATGAAGAAGATGAAAAAAACAGTAGCTCCTCCCCAGAGGAAGCTCCAAGCTTCATCACGAGAGCAGAGCTGGAGAACCGTGCAGGGAAGTCTCGGAATCAAAGGGCGCTGCAGCTTGTTACACTTAGAAAAGGTATTAAAGCAGTGATTCATAACATTTTCTCAAACAAGAGTTTATACTGCTGGGCCTTGTATAAAATATTTATCACCACATCAAATAATTTGATCCATCCCCACATGACATTGCTTTTTAATGATGTATTTAACTCTCTTGTAGAGAAACATAATAATACCTCATTGATAATATTTTCTCTGTAATAAACACGTTATAAATTCCTCCATTTTAAAATACCTATTGAAACATGTATGGAGGTTTTATTACATTTTACAAGACAAAACATCAATAAGATGCAAATCTGATGATAAATGGGCAAACAATAAAGTTTTATGGATTAAATGGACCATTTTTGGATGCTGTCTGGGATAAGGATGACTGAACAAACTGTTTTTTGTAATTAGATTTACAACAGATTGATTTATACGTCTTTTCGTAATAGTTAAACAATAAAATATCAATAATAATAAATTAACAATAAAGTAAACAATAAAGTAAAATATTAAAGCATCTCTTTTATTCTACAGCATTGTATTTAAAATTTCATTTTTGCCCCCCTTGGAGATGGTTCTGTTTTTTTCTTTTTTGTCACACTTAAATGTTTTAGATCAGCAGTAAGCTTTCAGTATCACAGATGACCTGAGAAAACACCAAACACAGTTTTCAAATGAGGATTTCATTTATTCCCTTACTGGAAAAAAGAGATCCAAAGCACTTTTATCTCACAAACAAAACCTATTAGGCATACCTTAATTAAAATAAAATAAACTTTACTTGCTGTATGTCTACAGCTTTGGAGGGATGTGAAGCTGATTCGGCCCAGGCGATGTGGTCACCAGAAAATGAGGAGACTTGGCAAAAAACAAAACATGAACACAGAGACAGACATTCAGGGGCAGCGGGGTCTCTGGAAGACCCGGATTTAGGCTTTTTGATCACAGACAGGTACCGTATGTCAGGCTTGAAAGCCGCCGCCTTTTTCCTTCAAATATAAACATGGTCATTATGGCCAAGTGTTTCCACTTTAGATTCATCAGACCACAGGACATGTTGCTGTCTTTAGTTGCAAACTGTAATGTTCCTTTCGGAGGATGTATTTATCTATATAAGAGAAATGCTCGTGATGCTCGTGTTTTGCAGCTGTGCTTGTATGTTTTAGTGTTGGGAAATATAAGTGCAAAGATCCACAGACAGAGAGGGCCATCAGAAACAAACCAACAAATGGGGTAATGTTCAGCCTGTGTAAGATTCCTTTCAAAAAACATAAACATGTCTGTTTCGATCAGTATTTATGTTGTTACTAAATTTGTTGGTGCTTTAGGTATTGGAAAGGCCAGCCGTGTTCTCACAACCTGTTCAGTGCACAACTTCACCCCGAGGTCCAGACTTGGCCACCAATAAAGCAGCTTCTGCTTCTCCAGTGTTTCTCACAAACCGTAAGCAATGGTCAGATTCTTGAGCCTAATACTGATGTTTTGCAGTCAAACATGTTTTATCCTTGTAAGCAGAGGCGCTAATGGAGGAAATAAAACTGGTGAGGGAGGAGAGGACGAAGCTGGAATGGACAAGACAGCGGGTTTTGAGAAAGGGAAAAGACTTGTTGGCTCAGAACCGACACCGCAGGAACCAAGGTGGGAGAGCAACTTCTAGGTGGGAAACAAATCAGTCTGAGTTTAAAATAATATGTTCTACTACTACTACTCTTTTTTTCCTCCTTCTTCACTATCATAAAGCACGTGACAGCTGGAAAAAGCAATACTTTGAAACCAAGAAGGCCACAGGAACACTGGAGGAACATCTGAGAAACTTGAGACAAGAACTGGAGACATTTTACAACAAAGTCCTGCATCAGCTCCAAGCCAGAGAGAAAGCAAGGCGACACGGGACGTCCTCAGAAAAGGTCCCAAACGCTCTGTTGCATTACATAATCAACATCATCACACATATTAGGAACAGATTCATTTAAACATACAACTTTAATCAGAGGATGAAACTATTATAGCTACCGAAAACAGTCCAATCAGTTGACTGCAAATAGTCAGATGAACATAAAGTCCAAGATATATTCACAATATAGAAATTTGTTATCAATTTTAAATTGAAAGCATACATCAGTAGCATATATCCCTGAAGAAAGAGTTAATTATGAAAGCATTGCTACTAGTATTTTACAGGGTGTCAATTTAAGTTTTTTTAAGAACATTTATTATAGTAACTTAAGCAAGGTTAAGAAAACTGAGGATGATGTTCTTTGACTCTGGCATTTAACTCCAGGGCTTTAATAGCTGGGTCACCTAACTTCATTGTCTTCTTACAGTACAGGGTGCACCTCAGAGTGGTAACTGGGTTTTAGCCAACCCTTAAAATCCCTGTTTTCAAGCAAGGCTGTGCTAAATAAGGAGCTGGTAGTAGATACAGTTAAGGATCAATTTAATTTTGATCTGCTAACATTAATAAGAACCAACATTAGTAAGAGTAAGAGTAGGAGTAGCTATAACAATTAAAATGGTAATTTGTAGAAAAACATAGAGCCTATTACAGTAGCAGAGATGTGCGATTAAAAAAAAAAAAACACTGATGGAAGAATTATTGAATGAACAATTTTAAGATGTAACTTAAAGTAACTTATCACCTAGTATGGAAAATCTGGACATATACAACATGTTTTAAAGCTTAAAATTTAAATGATTGAATTTATAACTTTTTTTATTTTTACCACCATGCAGAACCCTTAAGTTTAGGATTTTCTTATTTTAGATAAAGAGGAGGGCGATTTTGCTAAAAGTCTTAAACTTTAGCTTGCCAGCACAATGGCTTGTTCACCCTCACATGTAAGGGTAAAGGCAGCAAATTGTAAACCTTGTTCAAATTATCAGCTCTCTAGCTGACATTGACAAGTCAAGTCTTGTGTTTTCAGGTGAAAAAGTTCTTCAGTTTGCCATGGAAATAACACATGTAAGTAACAGAGATATTGGAGATCTGAAGTGCAAGAGTGTGGAAAACCTTCCCAAAATTAAGGAAGTTAGTAGAAATCTTATGAGACTCTATACTTGTGATTGGGCAAAAAACACCTGAAAGTTGGGAAATAAGTTGTTCCAACCAGAATGAGCAAAGTTGAGTTTATATTTTTTTAAAAAAGGTTACTAGATAACGGCACATGTCCCGCTGTGAGGTTTGGAGTGGGTTGTCTCAGAGATGTCTGTTGCAGGCGTTGACAGGTATGCAAACAGCAGAAAGGTAGTTTGAATGTTTGCAAATCCTGGAAGCAAATATAACACCATCGAATTTAGAAGGAAAAGACGAAAAAGTGAATGAAGAACAAATGGAGTACGTCAAAATGAGTAAGGTCAAAGGTTTGTACATGGCTCAGTAAAGCCTGCCTGACCTCACCCCTATCAAAAGCTGACACCCTAAACAAGTAATTTTTGCAAGAAACAAACAGAAAAGCTGAACATTAAAATATGTACAAGCGGTGATATTTAATTAACGACTCAGCATTCAACCCTTCTTCAAGCCCACCTACCTGTGTTTTTTGACACTGAAATTATGATCAAAAAAGGTAATTTTACTAAATCTGCAGTTTTTTTGTGAATTTTTGGAGATCAGGATATCTTTATATGGGGAATATATAGAGGTGGATCATTGAACTTTCTTACATGCTATTAAACATTCAATATTTACATTTTTTTGTTCATTCCAAAAAGTATATGTCCTGTAAATAAATTAATCCAAGAGCAATATTTCAGAATGGGCTCATCATTCAGATCATGAGGGAAAGCTATGAGATCGACAACTTGAAGAGGAAGGTAGAAGATGCCAAGATGAAGCTGATAACAGAGACAAAGGTAATAATCAGTCCAGGCTCGATGGCTATTTGTGAAATTGTCTGAATAAATAGTCTAAAAGACCAGGAATTGATTGTAAAACAAAAAATGTTTTTTGTTTTTTTTCCCCTACAAGTTGAGGAAGCAAGCTGCTGCAGAGCTCAAAGACCTGAAGGCTGAACTTGCCCAGAAAAAAACGTCATATAATTCCTGGATGGACTAGAAACACAACATGAGGCAAAACACAAGTTTAAAGCAGCTTCATCAACAACCTGAAGAGGACTGCTCCTCCTAGCCTTTAAAAATGGACCACTGTGCCAGATATTTGTAGCTGTTTGCATGTGGTTCAATGATTTTCTAACTTTTATAAACTGAACACAAGTTTTCCTTTTGTTGTCATTGTCTTTTTTCTGCAACAGCAGTATAACACCAGGGAGTCTAAAAAATTAATTAGTAAAAGCTTTATTAAAGAACAAAGTAAAAAAAAGAAAAGTTATTGAAATGTTTATCAAAAAAATCTGTGCAAATGCTTTTAAAGTGATTGTCTTTGTTAGCAAATCACATTACAGTACAGCTAAAATAAAAGCCAGTGTGCAAGTATGCATCCCTGAGGATGGAGAGATGCTGCTCCCTGTTACCTCTATAAAAAGGAAACATGTTTAGAAGCAAACAGGAGCGGGCTCAGCGGCTCAGTAAAACTTCCCGCAGCAGCATTCAGTTTATTCCATCTTGGATCCCAACAGAGCATTCCACATCAGCGAGGTCTGCTGCCTGGCTACAGGATCATCACTGTAGTCCAAAATGTTGCCGTTCCACATGCCGATGCCCCTCAGGCCTTTAGCCATCACGTAGTCTGCTTTGGGACATAGACTCTGCGGGTCATCGTACCAGACCTGGTGGCTCTGTCCTGTCTCGTCCTAAATAAACCAGTGGACGAAAGAACAAAAAAAAATGACAATTTCTCTGTATTTGTTGATAGTATTGTTTCAGGAGTAGGGTGAAAAAAATGACACACCTTGTAATTGAAGTAAGGTGCTTTCTGCCCGTCATCCCACAGTCTGCCGGACGACGTTGGGCTGTTGAGCTGCCTCATGATCCACTTGTATGGTTTTTGGGTCCCTGCTGCATCACTGCAAGGAGCTCCACGGAAAGGGACTTTGGCTATGTAACAAATGCCCTCCTTGTATGAGAAAATACAACAGAATAACACAGTAAGGATCAAAAAGCAGGTCCAACAGCATTTCCCATGATGCAAAAAGAAATAAAAAAAGCTCAAACCTAAATCATCTGCAGTTTTTTTTTTTTTAATAAATGTATTTTTGTGTTCTGTGACAAAGCTGTGGTAAAGCATGAGAAAGAGAGTTTTCTCTTTTTCTTACTGCTGGCTAATCAAAAGAAAACCAATAAAATCTGTAGTGCTCTGATGATTTTCTTTCATGTGTGAAGCACCTTGTTTGCAAGAGAATTTAAAGTAAAATACAAATTTTTAAAATAAATGTATTTCACTCTTTTCAGAACTAACTGATCTGACCATTCTAACACAGTACCTTTTCTAATGTTTTAGATCAAAACTGGAAAAATGGCATTATTTTTAGATGAGGACAACTAATAATTTTTTCTGTTATTTACTGAATGCAGCATTGATGGATATCACTTCTCCCATGATGCATGGTCATCCTCTCCCTGATTGGTGGATCATTAGCAGCTATTAATGGTCAAGCTGAGAATAAGATCAGTGTTCAACTAAAACAGTGTTTTACCCTTAAATATGTGTGTGTTGATGTACAGGGGTTGGACAATGAAAGTGAAACACCTGGTTTTAGACCACAATCATTTATTAGTATGGTGTAGGGCCTCCTTCTGCGGCCAATACAGCGTCAATTCGTCTTGGGAATGACATATACAAGTCCTGCACAGTGGTCAGAGGGATTTTAAGCCATTCT
>JAHUTJ010035725.1:0-10723 GCA_036250325.1 Characodon lateralis
TCCACATGTGTTAATTCATAGTTTTGATGCCTTCAGTGTGAAGCTACAATATTCATAGTCATGAAAATAAAGACAACTCTTTGAATGAGAAGGTGTGTCCAAACTTTTGGTCTGTACAGTAAGTCCTGAGATAACTGACTCCATTCATATTTTCATGATTTCGTCTTTATTACATTTCAACCATTGAAGTGCTTTCTTAAGTTGAACACTCTCTGCTGTCCTTTAGGTAATAAACTCTTTTCCCTGGCAGGTACCTCTCCCCTGAGTCCTTTAGCATGTAGCTAAGGTTTAATGATTTGATGATCATGGGTAAGAAGGCCAGGGCTAGGATGTAGACTCTCTGTCTCAGCATGTAGTAAAATGGATAAATGTCTCATGTTACATACATTGACCAAAAAATGTCACAATACATAATTTTTATATTGGTGAAAGATTTTATATAAATCTTTGTATGTTATGATTTGTGGTTGTTTGGTTTCTGCTTTTTTCTTTTATGTTTCTCATAGTTTTCAAATCATGCTCTAGTCTTGTTTTCTGGATCATGCTCATGTCTTGTTTTTTGTATCATGCCAAGCCTGTCTTGCCTGCCCGTTTATTGTTTTGGTCCTGTCTCTTCGTATGAGTGAGTTTTTTGTTAATTAAAGCGTTTTTCACTTACCGTCATGCTGCCTGCTAGTCTGCATTCTGGGGTCCTCCATTGCTCTAGTCATAACATTGTAACAATTTTTAATCATATTTTCCTACCATATCCTTTCTGGTTCTGAACCTGAACTGAAGAACCTCCAGAGATCCAAAAACCTGAGCCAGAACTGACAGCCTTTCAGGCAAATATGGGATTCCAGCAAATTTGATCTGTTGTTTGGGCCAAAAGTTCCCTGTCAGTCAAACAAGAGGCAGTGGGTCAGAACTATTGTGCACTTGCAGAGGTCTAGCAGGTATAACTACGATTTCGAACTAAGTAAGGTGCATTTTATCATCATGCTTTTATTGCTGAAAGCTGTTTGACCAGGACTGACTACCTCTTAGATTCGATTAGAGATTAGACCTCAGAGCTCAGAAATAGGCTGCTAAAACCATTTCTTTAGACTGATAAGCGCTTGATTCATGTTAGACCATTAAACAATTTAGATAATGACATTTTCATTGTTCCCCAGTTTACATTTAAATTTTAGTAGTAGTTTGCAGAATCCACAGTGTACAGTTCATGTAAAATGAGGTTTTACCCAGTTTCAGTCCCATGTTTTTTCCCCCTTAGTATCTTGATTTGCTTTGTTTATCTTCAGCTAATCATTACCAGTTGTTTGAAGTGTTTTCTTATCAGTTACAAACAGGTACAAGTAGCACAATTGTTCCCAATTGATCCACTACAGACTCCCACTGTCAGGAGGCCACTGTCTAGTCGCACGGAGCCCAAGAAGAGACACTGATCCGAATCAATATGTCCTCCTGTGTCACCGGCTATGCCGGTGTCCACACTTCCAATACCATTTCATTGAGAATGTGTGAGACAGTGTAGGAAATCATTTAAATACAATTGATACTCAGGGCTGCAATGATGATGTTAATTGCAACAATTGTTTTCAGGTAATTTGACCCATCTATGTAACAAATAGGTACAGTCTCACTCAAAAACATGTCCCCTGGTATATAAATACTATAAATCTTACAACTCAAAAATACACTCGTTGTTTAAAAAGGTAGTAGTGGTTAGAAGCAGTTGGGTTAATTCATAATTTATTCTTCGCTTTAAGCATTTCATTAGTGGAAACTTGGTAATACTGTTTGGCAGCATGTCTCAGAAAACTGCAGCAATAAACAAATAAATAAGAAAACAATTGTGCTGCTAGATACAGGTGCACCTCAATATCTTAGATAATGACTAAAGAGTTTATTAATCTTAGTTATTCAATTCAAACTCATTTATTATATGGAGTCATTACACAGAGTGATACCATAGTGTTAATATTGTTATTTTAGATGATTATGGCCTACAGATAATAAAAACCCAAAAATCAGCTACTCAGATTATTACATAATATTAATAAAAAAATGTTAAAGATACATATGGCCTTCATTCTCACCTTCCATGAGGAAAGTAAGCCACACACGATAATTGCTATAGAGGCTGACTATCCACAGAGTGCTGTATGCAAGCACATTAATGGAAAATTTTGTAGGAAAAAAATTTTAGTGTCCAAAGTCCTCATTTGAAAGTGAATCTTGCATTTCGTTTTGGAATCAAGGTCCCAGAGTCTGAAGGAAGAGGGGAGAGTAGGTCCAGGGTGACGTGTACACATTCAGTGATGATTTGGGGAGCCATGTCCTCTACCGACGATGGTCCACTGTGTTTTATCAAGTCCAAAGTTAGTCCAGCTGTCTTTCCAAAAACCTTAGAGCAATTCATGCTTCTTTTCGCTGACAAGTTTTATGGAGATGCGGACTTCATTTTCCAGCAGGACTTAACTCCCATCCACACTGCCAAAGGTACCAATGCCCGCTTGAATGACCATTGTATCACTTTGCTGGGTTGTCCAGCAATCCCACCTCACCTCAACTTCATAGGGAATCTATTGTCAGGAGAACGATGAGTGACACCATAGCCAACAATGCAGATGAGTTAAAGAGTGCTATTTAATCAACCTGGGCTTCCTTCAAACCTTAGCAGAACCACAGGTTGATTATGTCCATGCCACAGTGCATTAGAAAGTAATTCGACCACGTTTTGAGTGTAAGTTATTATTATCAGTTGTAATATTCACATTTTCTGAGAAACTGAATTATGGGTTTTCAGTAGCTGTATGAGCTCTAATCATCAAAATGACTAGAAATAAACAACAAATATATCACTTTGTATTTAAACAACCTATGACAATCCATTGCATATGAGTTTAATTTCTTTTCAATTAAATTCTAATTTATTGTGATTCAGTTGTACCAATAATGAAAATAATCACATTTTGCTTTTGTTGCTTGGCGGGAAGTGAACACAGTTTGAGTTTAACTGAATGCTGCCGGTTAAATCAACACCATTCTGAATTATTTTAACTAAACACATGCTTTCATAATAACCTGCACCCTGTTTATTCATAGGTTATTACACGTTTAGTACATGTGGTTTAGTAAACAGTGAAACTTTAGTATTAACAAAGGATGTGCTTATTTTTTAACCATGACTGTGAATAAATCTGATATTTGAATTACAGCTCGAAAAGCTGCTATCACTTCCTCTAAAACATCTGTTTGTGATGCCTCCTTGTTGAACCATACTTTCCTCTACTTGAAGCCCAATTTAAATAAAAAAGATTGTAGGATAATGAGGACTTGGCATGCTTGCTTATTTAGCACTTATTGAGGTTTTTACATCGCCTCTCAACGAAAGAGAAAAAGAGTGTGAGAGGAAAACAGTATTTTTCGGTGATTATGAAAGGAGGTTTAAGGTTACCAATTAATTTCCAAGTTGTTACCTGTTGACAGAACTACATCCGGACTCCTCTGCGTTTTTCAATGAGGAACAGTATAATCTGTTATGCTGTAGGGGTCATCAGCTCTTCCTCAGCCAATGATTACAAGTAATTACCTGTTTTTTCCTCCCTCCCTCTATCCATGCCTCCACCCCTCCTCCTCTCCCTCTCTCTTCCCCTTTCTCCCTTGAGCTATTACCCTAACTGGCTGTTGTGGAGCAAAGAGGAGGTGTGTGGAGAACAAGGCAGGCTTTTATGGACTCCCCACCAGCGCCACTCCACACCATTCCATTTTGAAATTATCGGTTCCCCTTGCTTTTGAAGTCTATGTAAGTGCACCCTCCTATTTACGTGATGGCTACGTACTTAAAGGTCACAGATTGATCAAGAGGTCCTAAAGATGGCCTTTTCACTGAAAGCATCGCAATACTGTGGCTTACACAAGCCACATCAGAGCAGGGAAAAAGGGAAAATAAAATGCATCACTCCTCCAAAGTCAGGCATATTCAGACTTTAATGCACAATCCCATTTAGCCCAGAAAATGCCACAATTGAATATGGAATTCACAATGAGCAAAGCAATTTAGCCCTGCTTTTTTTGCCGATTTCTGTTGGTTCAGGCACAATTTCTCATAGATTACTTGCAGGTCATTTTGTACATGTGTTAGTCTCTGAGTTTAACTGAACATTAGACAGTTGTCTACTCTGTCTTCCTGAAAACTACAGCATTTATGAAATACTATTAGTGAAATGTTTTCATTAAAATCAGTTCAATTTATTTGTAGCACACTGTTAACGAGTAACAGTAAGCAACACAAAATTCCATCCATCCGTCCGTCCGTCTGTCCGTCCGTCCGTGCAGGGTAGCGGGAAGGGGGATTGGTGGCTATCTCACTATTGCTAAAATAAGATAAAAAATTTAAATAAGCTCAATGCATAACATGTTATCCCTTGTAGTTGGGTGAATGTCATTTGCAGCACATCATTAATGTTTGGCTAAATGTACAGCCTTTCCCAGACAAAACAGTACATCTGATTTACCTGGATAAAAATAGAACTAATGAAGGTCTAATTATGAAATTGGTTGTCTTAGATTTACTCATTCACTTTGACAGCAGCATATAAGCTATATAAAAACACATGCAATTGTTCATCAAAATGTCCTAACCTAAATCCATTATGTTATGATTATTGTTGATACATGGTGGCTTTAGAGCATCTTATTTATCACTGTGGAGTGACGGGGAGCAGTTAGGCCACAAATACAAGACCACTTTTACCCCAAGTGTTAAAATATACACACCTGCCGAACAACATTGTAGCTGCGCCGACTGCAGAACTTTATGATTGCGTCACTCACTAATAACATGATGCATGTAATATAAGAACAACACAATGAGATGAGGACCCACAGCACTAGGACTAATGAAACTGTTTTGAGAGGTGGGAATGTAGAGATGGATGTTGTTTTCTACAACATTAACCTTGCAAATGGATGCCAGAGACAAGCAATGCTTTATGCCACACACACACATTCTCACTGTCAGCGCTGGCAACTTCATGATGGTTGACATTAACACCAAGCCAAAAAATCTTTTTAACCATTAAAAACACCTGTACACATGCAGGGAGCTAAACAGGAGTAATCTATTTCTGAGTATGTGAAAATCTTATTAGCATCACAACGGAGCTCGTGGCAAAACAACGGGTGATTTGAAAAGTGTCTGATGCTGTCTGCAAGCAGGGATGACAGATGAGGTGAGGACGATGTAAATGGAATGGCGTGGAGCCCAGGGTGGGGTTGGGGTGTTTAAAGTGGCTGCACAGTAACAGACCCTGAGTTAAACCCCTTCAGAATGAGTAATCCTACATAATAATGCACTCATGTGTCTTGATAAGAGCAAACCTTGAACAAGCCGACAGCATCTGTCTGCAAGGTCTATGAAAACTTAATAACAATATTATGGATCCTGAAGTCAGCTATATCTATGGTGAATATGCTCTGTGAAGCTCTAATTTGGAAGCTATATCTTCTTTAATGACACCATTACCACTGGCTATCGCCCTAACTGTATCCACAGCAACAATCCCTACAAAATCCCTGATGTGAAACCACACCGTGCAGCGAAACAGTTACACACAAAAAAGCAGGCTCCAAAACCAATGCAACAAAAGACATTAAATGGTCTCTTAAGACTAAATTAGTTATCTGGTTTAGTTTTAACTGGAAAGTAATTAACTGACCTGGTCAATAGATGGAATGGAAAGCTAGTCTGCAGGGTGTTTATGGGTCCCGGGAGATAAGGTGAGAGGGCTTCACAGAGCCAATCTATTTAAACTCAATGACCTGACAGATGCTCAAATTGATGATATACAGTGCTGTGAATAGTAGCCCCCCACACACAGATTTCTTCTGTTTTTGCTTTTTTATTTCACACTTGATTAGAAATTTTAATATCAGACAAACCCCTTGGTAAAGATAAAAAGCTGTTTGCAAATGATGATTTTATTAACTAAATGAAAACCCCTATTCAAACCAACTGACCCCTATGTGGAAGTAGAATTGCCACACTACTACCATAGTGGTGGTATTGTGATGATCCTGGGCTGCTTCTTCAGGACCTTTATGACTTGATGTCATTTATGGAACTTACAAGCTTCAGCTCAAACATACTTGGGTTATGTAGCTGAACAATGATCCAAAGCACACCAAGAAGGTCATTTCGAGTGGCTCAAAAAAAAAAAAATAAGAACAAAGGCAAATAAAATTACGATTTTAGAGTGGCCTAATCAAAGTCTGGGCATAAATTGGACATAAATTAAATGGAAATATTTAACTGCAACAGATAAAGCAAAAACTGAAGAAATCTTTATTTGGGGTAAATAGTTTTTTTCACAGCACTGTAAAAGGGAATTTATTCTAAAGAAAAATATTGTCATCCACAAACCACACCACACAGTTTCACTGATTCAGTTGCGTCCATCTATGAGTTTGACTGCGGCGGTTTGACAGTACGTGTCTGAATGTGCGCATCTGTGTGTGTGGGTGTGTTAATCAAATGTGCTGAATGTGCTTCATGGAAAGCTGCTGTGAATCAGTAAATGTCTCCTTTTGCTAATCATCTCTGCTGTAGCATAGAGGTGCAAAAAAAAAGGGAGAGATAAATGTTTGAGTGGAGAGGTTGAGGGCGTCCCTTTCAGACCTGACCCTGCTGTCTGCGAATAAAAGCCTGAAAAGGAGCCACGACAACAGGCTAGAAGTGAATCCAACTGGGCTTTGAAAACCCTGCCTCTTCTCTGGGCCTCGGTGCTAATGTATCCAACTCAAAGGCTGGAAGACAGCGAGAAAGAAATAGACAGAAAGAAATAGAGCAAGGGGTTGCAAGACAGGGAACTGGTGCGACAAAGGACAAAGAGCTCCAAGGTGTGCACTCGGTATTCAGTAATTGGTAAAAGAACCTTCATTTCTTACAGTGATTTCCTGTCTTTTTACTGTCTCTGACAACCCTGATGCTTTTAATAGGGGTATGAGTAGGGACTATTCTGTGTGCTCACACCCTCCCTCTGCCGAACCCCCTCAAACACCAACCTGTCTGGCTGCTCGGTGCTCAGCCCACCCCATTCCCCATCTCCTTCTCTTCTCACAAAATGGAAAAAGAAAAAAAAAAAGCATTAACCATATTCTTTCTGTCATTCTCTTCCTTTGAATACCTCAAACCCCTTTAGCTTTAATCATTTCTGGATCAGGCTCAGTCCAAATAAGCCAAGCCATTTTCTGCACTCAATTACTCCCTTAACAGCATCAAAAAGAAAAAGGATTCAGGTATAGTGAGGAGAGAAAGAAGGTGAGAGGGAGAAAATTGTGAAGCATCTTTATACTCCAAAATGCTTTGAATGCTCCGAAAGGCTTTCTTTTTTAATGAAAAACCAGTAATAAGAGATGGTTCTGACTACAACAAAATGTTTACTGTCTGTTCGCGAGCTGTGAGCTCTTCACTCTCCCCCAGCTAAATTGTTAAAGATGGAGTAGCAGGAATAAAAGGTTGAAGAAATGGGCTTTCAAATTATTAGATTTTTCACTGAGCCCTACTTTCATTACCAAGGAAAATATATCAGAAGGTACTTCATTCCGAAAGGTATTTTAATAATACATTACTTTTCTCATAACTACTCTTAACCTTTGGATACAATGCGTTTTGGATGAATGTAGCTGTCAGAGCTTGGTATTCAGGTAATGAGACATCCAACCCTTATTTACTGTTGTCTGTCTGAAGAAGAGATGTCACACATTGTACTGCCTGTCTGGAACCAATGCAGGCACATCTACTTACCATCTATCTATCCGAATGCCCCTAGGTATTTTATGAAATGTATGCAGAAAGTACATCTGAGTAGTTTCCCCCTTTTTTGTATGAAGCAGCACTCAATCTATAAGCATAGGCTCCAGGCTTAAAAACGCTGCCCTGTTTTTCCTCATCGCCCAAATTGCCCACATTGTTCTAAATGCCCGCCAGTAGATACAAATCAAGTATGAAATGTGTGAACACCAACAGAGGTCAATAAAGCATGTCCACAGTAATATAATGTGATTGATTTTCCTCTGCAGCCCATTCCATACAGAATTCTGCAGTGAGCACATTGACGATGATTACACAAAAACTGCTGATGGTTAATCATAATGGCCCAGGGTGAGCACTTTACTTTGGCGCTCCCCTCTTTCCCGTACCCTGCGCTCATTTCTGCTCTTAGCTGGCTCGCGGCCCTGTAAGGTCAACATGACACACATGCATCTGGGAGCGGAGGCTGCCATGTGAATGCCTCGACCGAGATCCTCTACTGATGCTGGCGGTTTTTCTCTCCACGCTCTCTCATTATAGTAGCAGTGCTACAGTAAGCGCTGGGGTCGAACACTGGATGCTTTTCCAGGGTCCTCAGCAGAAAAATAATATCTTTGCCTGCCAGTTCAATACAAACAGTAAACAGAGAAAGTAAACAGGTAGATGTGAACCTCTTGTGCTGCTATCAATATTCGGCATGGTCTGTAGGCAACGATTCCAAGTGTCAACATGTTTGGAACTAGTTTAAGGCCTCAGCTACACTACTGTGGATGTTTTATTTAACAGATATTTTTATCACTGTTTTTGAAAAATCTGCGTCTACATGGTCTTTGGGATTTCAATCAAAACTGTAATACCAATCCTGTGCCAGCAGGTGGCGATAATGACTTTTACTATATCAAAATTCAAAAGAAGAAGTTTCTGACCAATGCTAAATCCTTGGCAATCCTTGCCAATAGAGCCCCTGCAAAGTAAGAGAGATGTTTAAAAAACGTTAAAATGACTTCATTATTTTTTTGGGTTTAGAGAGTACAGAGAATGACAGCATACATCCAATCCACCTGATAGAAACTGAGCATATAAAAACTGTGCATGTGTGGAATAATTTCTACTGATGTCAGTCATACTGTGCATGAGCCAGGGCTTCCCCTTAAGAAAGTTTGTATTTCAGAGATTGCATTTCAAAGAAAAATTGTGCCATTGTCGTGTAAACAAACAGTAGAAAGGAAACTGAGATTTTACGTTTTTACCAGAAAATGTTAGCACTGTTGCCTTGCAGCAAGAAGGTTCTGGGTTTGACTACCGGTCAGGTGTCTTTCTGCATGGAGTTTGCATGTTCTCCCCGTGCATGCATGGGTTCTGTCCGGGTACTCCGGCTTCCTCCCACAGACAAAAAATATGACTGTTTGGTTAACTGATCTCTCTACATTGCCCTTAGGTGTGGCTGGGTGTGTGCATAGTTGTTTGTCCTTGTCAGTGTTCGGAGATGGTTTGGACCAAAATGCAAGCAAGCACTAGCGAGCCACATGGTGCAAATTAATCTTCTTTCTTTAATAATAAATAACGAAGGACTTACAGGAATTGTCAAAGATCGACAAGGAACCAGGAGACATCAGGAAGACAACAGGTGGGAAACATGAGGAACCAGCGAGGAGTGTGGCAAACAAACCAGTTAATAAACAGAGGGAGTTGGAGTATGAACCAATGAGAGAGGAAGGGAGGTAATCAGATGGAAGTGGTAACAGGTGCGCAGGCCAGGTGAAGGGAACTGAGGAAATAGGTTGTTATAGTAACTAATGTGAGACTGAGGCATGGGAGAAAGTAAACTAGATATAACCTACAAATGAAAACAAAGGGTAATAAACCTAGAAGCTAGAAAGGAAACATAGAAATAAACTCTAGGAAGAACTAAATCAGAGGACATGGGGAAAAGCTTGACTCAGGGAATAACCAACCGAGTAACAACAAAGGGGTCTAAGGCCAAAGGGGTAAAATAACTAATAAACTAGAAGAAGAATGCATCAAGAATAAATAAACCTAACAGTAAACAAGCACAGAAACACTAACCGAAAATCTAAACTAGAAAAACCAAAGAAGAAAAATAAACAAAGAGGACTGTAATAATAATAATAATAATAATAATAATAATAATAATAATAATAATAATAATAATAATAATAATAATAACCATAGGAAGCAATAAATGAGAAAGCGACCACCGAGGGAACAATGGCCGAGGGGAGAAAGAACTACTAAAAACAGGAGAGAGAACAAAACTAACATCAGGGTAACTGGAATAAACAAACATAACTACTAAACCCAAAGGAATAGAAACACCTAACTGAAAAGTAAACAAACCCAAACCAAAACAAAGTCCAAAATGGAAGATCCTGACAGTCCTTTTTATTTCTATTTATAATAGAATAGTTATAATAATATAACTACATAAATATAGTGACAGTATATGCAAGTATGTTACAACATATTAGTATTTTGCTTTGGCAGGTTCCACTCTTCCAAACCAAGTAAATAAACACACACACACACACACACACACACACACACACACACACACACACACACACACATATATATATATAGTCAGTGAGTCAGTCAGTGAGTCATTTTCTACTGCTTATTCCATAGTGGGTCACGGGGGAGCTGGTGCCTATCTCCAGCAGTCTACAGGCGAGAGGCGGGGCACACCCTGCACAGGTCGCCAGTCCATCACAGGGCAACACACAAACAACCATGCGCACACTCATTCATACACCTAAAGGCAATTTAGAGTGACCAATTAACCTAAGAGACATGTCTTTGGACTGTGGGAGGAAGCCGGAGTACCCGGTGAGAACCCACGCATGCACGGGGAGAACATGCAAACTCCATGCAGAAAGACCCCCGGTTGGGAATCGAACCCAGGAC
>JAHUTJ010035726.1:0-10718 GCA_036250325.1 Characodon lateralis
GTGGACATCCTGATAGTAAAGAATTACAATAGTCCAGCCTTGAAGTAACAAATGCATGGACTAGTTTTTCAGCGTCACTCCTGGACAGGATATTTCTAATTTTGGCAATGTTCCGGAGATGAAAGAAACCCTAGAAACCTGTTTAATATGGGATTTAAATGACATGTCCTGATCAAAAATAACACCAAGGTTTTTCACGTTATTATCCGAGCTCAATTTAATGCCATCCAGGTTTAGTGATTGACTAAGCAGTTTCTTTTTTAAAGACTCCGGTCCAAAGACAACAACTTCTGTCTTGTCTGAATTTAGAAGCAGAAAATTTAAAGTCATCCAAGTTTTTATGTCTTCAAGACATGCTTGTAGTCCATCTAACTGGTTGGGCCCATCAGGATTCATGGATAAGTAAAGCTGAGTGTCATCAGCGTAACAGTGAAAATTTATTCTATGGTGCCTGATAATTTTACCAATTGGAAGTATATATATATATAGTAAAGAGAATTGGCCCAAGTACTGAACCCTGTGGTACTCCACAATTAACCCTGGAGTTTAAAGATGATTTATCATTTACATGAACAACTGCCCCCATTACTATATAATGGGGACACAGTGCCCCCATTACTGCGGCAGCCGCACTGATCCGTCTGTCGATCTCCCGCTCCATTCTTCCCTCACTTGTGAACAAGGCCGCGAGATACTTGAACTCCTTCACTTGAGGCAGGAACTCCCCTCCAACCTGAAGAGGACAAGCCACCCTTTTCCACTCGAGAACCATGGCCTCGGACTTGGAGGAGCTGATCCTCTTCCCAGCCGCTTCACACTCGGCTGCGAACTGCCCCAGCGCATGTTGTAGGTCTTGGCTAGAGGGGGCCAGCAGGACCATGTCATCTGCAAAAAGAAGAGACTAAATCCACTGGTCCCCAAACCAGACCCCCGCCAGCCCTTGGCTGCGTCTAAAAATCCTGTCCATAAAAGTTATGAACAGGACCAGTGACAAAGGGCAGCCCTGCCGGAGTCCCGCAGGTCCGACTTAGTGCCGGCAATGTGGACCAAACTCCTGCTCTGCTTGTATAGGGACCGGATTGCCCCTAATAAAGGGCCCCGATTCCATACTCCTGGAGCACCCCCAACAGGGCATCACAAGGGACACAGTCAAATGCTTTCTCCAGGTCCACAAAACACATGTGAATCGGTTGGGCAAACTCCCATGAACCCTCGAGCACCCTGTAGAGGGTATAGAGCTGGTCCAGTGTCCCACGGCCGGGACGAAAACCACACTGCTCCTCCTGAAGCCCAGGTTCGACTATCGGCAGGACTCTCCTCTCCAATACCCTGGCGTAGGCCTTACCAGGGAGGCTGAGGAGTGTGATCCCCCTATAGTTGGAACACACCTTCCGGTCACCCTTCTTATAAAGGGGGACCACCACCCCAGTCTGCCAGTCCAAAGGCACTGTCCCCGTCCGCCACGCAATGTTGAAGAGGCGTGTCAACCATGACAGCCCCACAACATCCAGAGATTTGAGGTACTCAGGGCAGATTTCATCCACACCCAAAGCCCTGCCACTGCGGAGCTTTTTAACCACCTCAGTGACTTCAGCCTGGGTGATGAAAGAGTCCAACCCCGAGTCCCCAGCCTCTGTTTCCACCAGGGAATGCGTGATGGCAGGATTGAGGAGATCCTCAAAGTACTCCTTCCACCGCCCGATAATGTCCCNCTTCAGCCTGGGTGATGAAAGAGTCCAACCCCGAGTCCCCAGCCTCTGTTTCCACCAGGGAATGCGTGATGGCAGGATTGAGGAGATCCTCAAAGTACTCCTTCCACCGGCCGATAATACCCTCAGTCGAGGTCAGCAGCCTCCCACCCCGACTGTAAACAGTGTTGGCGAAGCACTGCTTCCCCTCCTGAGGCGCCGGACGGTTTGGCAGAATCACTTCGAGGCCAACCGGTAGTCCCTCTACGTGGCCTCGCTGAACTCCTCCCAGGCCCGAATTTTTGCCTCTGCCACAGCCCGGGCCGGAGCCCGCTTGGTCTCACGGTATCCGTCAGCCTCCTCAGGAGTCCCACAGGCCAACCACAGCCGATTGGACTCCTTCTTCAGCTCGACAGAGTCCCTTACTGCCATTGTCCACCACCAGGTTCTGGGATTGCCGCCGTGACAGGCACCGCAGACCTTACAGCCGCAGCTACGGGCAGCAGAATCGACAATAGATGCGGAGAACATGGTCTGCTCGGACTCTATGTCTCCAACATCCCCCGGAATCTGGTCAAAGCTCTCCCGGAGGTGGGAGTTGAATACATCCCTGGCTGAGGGCTCCGCCAGACGTTCCCAGCAGACCCTCACTACGCACTTGGGCCTGCCAAGTCTGTCCGGCTTTCTCCTCCTCCAGTGGATCCAACTCACCACCAGGTGGTGAATAGTTGAAAGCTCAGCCCCTCTCTTCACCTGAGTGTCCAAAACATGCGGCCGAAGGTCTGATGATACGACAACAAAGTCGATCATTGACCTCCTGCCTAGGGTGTCCTGGTGCCAAGTGCACTGATGGACACCCTTATGTTTGAACATGGTGTTCATTATGGACAATCCGTGACTAGCACAGAAGTCCAATAACAAAGCACCACTCGGATTCAGATCGGGGAGGCCATTCTTCCCGATCACGCCTCTCCAAGTTTCACTGTCACTGTGGGTGTCGAAGTCCCCCAGCAGAATAATGGAGTCCCCGGGAGGGGCACTATCCAGCACCCCCGACAGTGACGCCAAGAAGGCCGGGTACTTCTCGCCTCCGCTCGGCCCGTGGGCCGAAACCACTGTCAGAGACCTGTCCCCAACCCGAAGGCGCAGGGATGCGACATTCTCATCCACTCAGGCTCAGGCTCCTTCCCCCCCAGCGAGGTGACATTCCACGTCCCTAGAGCCAGCCTAAGCATCGGGGGATCAGGCCGCTGAGGTCTCCACCTTCGTCCTCCACCCAATCCTCTTTACACCAGTCCCTTACGGTTCCCCCTGCAGGTGGTGGGCCCACTGGGGGATGGCCTCGCGTCTCTTGTTCGTGCTTGGCCGGGCTGAGTCCCGCAAGGAGCAACCCGGCCTCCAGGCGCTCTCCAGTGAGTCCCGACCCCAGGCGTGGCCTCAGGGTGGGACCCGGCTCCGCCGTAGCGGGCGACTTCACATGCCTCGATCTACTAGTCCTCATGAAGGATTCTTGAACTGCTCTTTGTCTGACCTTTCACCTAGAGCCTGTTTGCCATGGGAGACCCTACCAGGGGCATTTAAGCCCCAGACAACATAGCCTCTAGGATCATTGGAGCACTCAAACCCACCACGTTAAGGTGGCGGTTCAAGGAGGGGAATATACAATTTTCCTTTGTATTTTATAAAACGAACTTCCTTTCCTTTCTTCCTCCCATAACATTTGCCACATATTTTTTTGTTTTATTATACCCTTTATTTCTTTTACACTAAACCTAACATTAATGTCAACCAATACCCGACTGGCGCTCTCCTTAGCCATACAATCTGACATTTCATTCCCCTCAACCCCGTGTTGTGCTGGAACCCATATAAAATTAACTGTAAGCTAACTGTTCTCATTGTACCAAATTGTGGTACAATGAGAACTATTCCTGTCCTATTTGCTGTATTTTATGATGCATCAGTATATATATGTACATAATTATAATACTGATTTATGTATTCCTGTACAATTCATGATAAAAATTTATATTTGTTCTTCTTTTCTAATAGTGAAAAATCTTCTTTAGCATCAGGAAGTGTCCAAGGTGTTACTGTAGGTAATTGAACTGTCTGATCTAATTTATCTAAATTAATTTCATTTGGTTTTTCATTAGCTTTAAGAATATTAAATTTATTATCCATCCAAAGCTTTTTATGTTTTCCTTTTCCCAACCTGTTGTAAGCACTTTTAATGTTGGATGATAACTGGTCCCTTCTAAATTTAAGAGGCATTTCTCCAATTTCCACCTGTAATGCTGCTATTGAAAATGTTTTAAAAGCACCTGTACATATTCTTGAAGTTTGATATTGGATATAATTTAACTTTTGGAGATTTGTATCTGCTGCTGAATTATAAACTACACTCATAATGGAAGACTGACCTAATAATAAAACATAAATTGGTTTCAATGACTTTCTATCAGCTCCCCACTCAGTTCCAACTAAACACCTCATTATATTGAATACCTTCCTACATTTATCTATTATTTTCTTTATGTGTACACCCCATGTCATTCTTTCATCAAACCACAACACAAGAAATTTAAATTGTTTAACTCTTTCCAACTCCTGACCATATAATTTCATCTTAATTTCTTCATCAACTCTTTTCCATGTGAAAAACATTATTTTAGTTTTATCCACAGAAAACTTAAAACCGCATTCATAGGACCATTTTTTTACAACTGAAATTGCCCCCTCCAGCTTCTTTACAATAAATTCTAAATTTCTTTTCCACATAGCTCCATCATCAGCAAAGAGTGAAAATCCCATTCCTCCCTCTACTTCCTTAAACATATCATTAACTACCACAGAAAATAATAAAGGGTGTACTATGCTTCCCTGTGGTGTCCCATTTTCTATATTCAAACTCTCAGAATACTCCTTCCCTATCCTCACTTGTATTTGTCTTCCTTCTAAAAAAATCTTAATCCATCTAAACATATGACCATTTATACCCATTCTTCTAATTTCCATTAATAACCCTTCCCTCCGCATTACATCATGCGCTCTTTCAATATCAAAAAATGCTGCCACAACACTCTCTTTATTCACTTGAGCCTTTCTAATCTCATTCTCTAAACATAATACTGGATCCATTGTGCCTTTCACCTCTCCTTAAACCACTCTGATACATTGGTATAATACCTTTATTTTCCATATAATATAACAATCTTTCACTTATCATTTTCTCCATTATTTTACATATAATGGATGTTGACGCTACAGGCGGATAATTTTCTGGTTTTGACTGATCTTTTCCTGGTTTTTGAATTGGTATAATCACTGCTTCTTTCCAACATTTTGGTAAATCTCCATCCTCCCATACTCGATTCTACAATTCTAATAAAATTTTTTTAGATGTTTCACTTAAATTACTTACCATTACATACCAAACCTGATCTTTTCCTGGAGTTGATAATTTATATTTTTTAAGTGACCTATTCATTTCTGTTATTGTAAACAACATATTCAATGAATCATTTGAGTCTTCCATTTCCATTAAAACATCCTTAGTCTCTAAAATTGTCTTTTCTCAATCTTTTTTTCCTTCTTCACTAATATTTTCAAAACTATGATTTTTAACAAACATTTTTACCAACATTTTTGCCTTTTCTCTACCTTTCACTGTTTTTATTTCTCCATTATTTTGTATTGGATATCAACTCACTGTTTTAATCCCATTCATCCTTTTAATCATTGCCCATGCCATAGAAATGTCTGTCTCCCTCCCTACTGAATAACAAAAAACTCCTCCAATAATCTCTTTTTGCATTTTTAATGGTTCTTCTTACATTTGCTTGCTATTTTTGGTATTAATTCAGATTCTGAAAGTTTTGATTTCTTCTTAATAATTTGAAAGGTTTATTTCATTTTTTAATAGCTCTAGTACATTCTATGGTCCACCAGGGTACCAATTTTCTTTCCTTTTTCCCACCTTTCATCCTTATAGTCTGACTAGCTGCTTCTAAAATAGCATTACATATATAAAAATTAAAATCATCAATACTACCATTTATATAAACTTTTTGTATTTTTAATTCACTATTATTCCTATAGGTTTCCCAATCTGCATATCTAAAACACAATTTCTTCATCCCTATATGAAGCTTTACTTCAGTCATAATAGGGTAATGATAACTTTCCATAAACAAACACCGGCTAGAGAATCTGAAACTAATGTTAAATCAATTGCAGACACTGTATTATCTCTAAAATTAATTCTTGTTCCACTCCCATAATTCACAACTACCACATTTTTCACATCCATTATTTCTTCAATTACACCCCATTTTGATCATTATGATTACTCCATAATGACTTATGCCCATTAAAATCCCCACACCAAATCACTTCCTCCATTTAATCTAAAGAAAGTCGTTAACATGGATTATAAAAGATTATTAATTTAACTTTTCCAGGTATTGTTCAAAATTCAATAATAATGTATTTTCTCTCTTCCTTTAGCTACAACTCTAAATTGAATCCCCTTTTTTATGAATATTATACGTCCTCCTCCTGATCCTCCCTCTCTATCTCTTCTAATGCTTTCATATCCTTTGATAACAAAATCAAGATTTGGTTTAAGCCAAGTTTTCTGAATGCATATAATATCTAATTCTTCTTTAAAATCTTTAATAAATCCTTTGAACTCTTGCCCATTTGCATATCTTCTCTTCCTGCCCTCCTACCCTCTCTTTTTCCCTTAATCTCTTATTTATGTGCTCCCAGTAAATATCCTTTATACCAAAAAACCTCTCTGCTCCTTTCACGATTATTTAGATTTTTTCTATTTTGTGCTTAACTTGATCTGATCAATTAATTACATAAGCAAGAAACAACAATACTGTGTCTGATCTAATCTGCCTTTGTTCTGGTGTTGGACTCAGTTGAACGTTTCCTGGCACATCTTTTGGCTTCTTCATTCTCTTTGCAGCTTTTGCATAACTTATATTATTAATAACTTTGACTTGTTCAATTCCCACTGCTTTTCTCTTTACTTCACATCCTCCATAAGTTTCCCTGTGTTACCCTCCACAGTTACAAGAAGTATCCTTTCCATTTTTACATTCATCATAGTCATGCTCCCCTCCACACTTTGGACATCTTTGTTTCCCCTTACATGCTGCTGCGATATGTCCATATCTCTGGCATTTATAATATCTTAGCGTAGGAGGGATATATGGTCTAACAGGAAAACACATCCTTCCTTTCAGGAAGAACAGCTGCTTGAAACTCCAACATCACCGAAAGACTTTCCACTCTTTTGCCTTCGACTGTTCTCATCAATCTTTTAATTTGGCTTACTGCGCTTCCATGAATACTGCGTCTGAACTTTACCGGAATACCTGAGATAACTCCTCTAGCTACTTTAGCCTCTCTCAAAATCTTTATCTCATTCACCATTTTTTTTACAATTACTCCAGGTGCTCATCACTTTGTTTTTCTGCTCTTCACTCCTAACTGTAATCAATAGATTCCCATCTCTAAGAATCTTAGCAAGTATCAGCTTCCCAAACTTATTTTTTAATTCTCTCGACAGAGCTAACAGACTTTGTTGAATACCTTCATCCTCCTTCCTTAACTTTATGATAATTTTGGACCAACCCTCTTACAAACTGCAATATTTTCATCTGAACGATTTTCTTCTAGGCCCTGTTCACTACTTTGCGTCCCTCTCAAAGTATCTTCCTTTTTACTTCTCTCTTTTTCCGACCCACTGCTACCACCCACTGGAGTCCAGTCTCCAAACTCCATCTCATCATCTCCCTCATCCTCAACCTGAGACGCCATAGCAGTCCAGTCACAAACTAGTTTTATACCAACCGCCCTGACACAAGATCTACTATCCACGCTTTGTGTCGCTCACAGCCTTGTTCTCAAGACCCAACTGGACCCGACTCGACTGTAGGAAAGCATCCTCCTAGAATAATAATCCGGCGTTTGGTTTTTATCTTTATCGGGTAACTACATCTCCCAGTGTGCTTTTCAACCAGAACTAGTACATTTCCTGCTTCCTGTTCCATAGAACTTGTCGATTCGATGAAAGAATAAATCTGCATCACAGGTCTTTGTCTTTTTAGAGCTGGTGATTGGTGGGACTGATGTCAGTCAGTTTGGTTTAGTCTGATTCTATTGGCTCTAGGGATTGAAAGGAGGGCTCGTTTGTTCAATTCGGACCAACCAAACTCGAGTTATTGCCCTGCGTAAAGCTACCTATCAATTAATGTGAATGCTGTTGGAGCAGTATCGGCAATTTAAAAACGAATATGTTAAAAAAAACTATTTTAAACATGTAAAAAAAAGTTTATTAAGTTTTGCAAGTAAAAACACAATTTTTTGTAAATGGTGCTAACATGTGCCATACTGTGCCATTGGGCAAAACGCCTAGGTATGTCTTTACTAAAAGCTTTGTAACTTTTAGAGATATCTGTAGTTATCTTTGCAGTGAGATAACAGGCTCAATTAAATTTGGGAATGTTATTTTGAGCTCAAACTTAGATTTGAAGTTTTTTGAAGCACACTGAGTCAAAGACTGTCCTATTAAATGAACTGTACAGGTAAAGTTGACTGCATTAAATATTACACTTTAGTTTATAAAATTATTCAAAAATCCTCAAATGTTAGCCAAGAATATAAAACATGTTAATTAAGCAGTTCATCTTGAATTAATTGTTTTACTGAACATATAGTTAAAATACTGCTTACCTTTTTACTTGACTCCTATTATTTTTGGAACAAGTGTTTGACTGTCTCTTCAGAAAACTATAATTATGCTACTGATCAATTTTGCAGCTGAATGGCAGCGCTCAGGTTAAGGTGCCCAGCCATTACATCTCCTCTCAGATTTTAGCGCCCCCTGGACCAGCATCATCCCTCTCCAGACCAGCAGTTCCCACAGAGTCAAAAGCTTCTACCTCCTCCTCTGATGGGGGGCCAAATTCCCCTACATCACCCAGTAAGTTTCCTCAAAACTCATTATTTATATACTACAAGTATACAGAGAATACATATGTTTTCATGCTTTGTTTTAATCTTTACAAGCTTAATGGTTCAGGAGCAGAAGTGACGCAGCCTGATGGTTGTAATCTGACCTTAAGGAGCTCTGCTTGTTTTCTGTCTTTTGTGCTGTCTAAAGCTATCAAAAATATAAAAAAAAAAAAACAAGATTAGCTAATTAGCTATTATGAACAATAACAATCACAACATTTAGAAGAATAAATGAATTTATGATAATAATTTAGGAATGTTATTTTCTGATGTCTAAAGTTCAGTAATTGAGGAGACCCTACCTGTAGGATAACGGGGCCTCCCAATCTGGAAAATAAAAACAACCACAGACTTAGTTTGTCATTCAGTTTTATTTAAAATAACGCTAAATTTATGGTGCTTTACACTTTTAAAAAATATGTTTTCCTTGCCTTTCCTTTATGCTAGAGAAGGATTTTGTTGATAATACTGCTTTAAGTGACCTTGGATATTTAGCTAACATGAGAGTGCACAATATCCTCAGCATACTCTGCTCCTGGGACCCCCCCGGCCAGTCGATCTTCCTTTGTGGCAGTCAACCCTCGAGACCCAGGGGGATTGTACCAAGCCCAGGTTAGTAAAGATATTTCAACAATTCTGGGATCGGGTTATGACTCTGATAATTGGTATGAATACTTAATATATATCAATAACAACTTTGTACTTAAAAAAATATATATAATAATTTCTCAGTTTGAAATGCTGACATTTAATCCTGTTGCCTAAGAATTAGGCAGTTTTTACATATGTAACAAAGAGTGCATTAATATGAACAGTAAGATGCACTGCTGCAAGGTGTTTGCTACCTGGTCATGTCTACCTGTGCACTGTGCGAATGGTTTTGAGCCCACTAAGTAATGAAAGTAAATTGTTCTTTACTCATAGAGGTTTCAAAACAACTGGATGGATCAGTTAAAAGGTAACTAAAGGTTGAAGAAGGTATGTGAGGCACAAATTCACTCCAATAACTTAATTGACCATGCACCATAAACTATGATGGTGTCATAGTCATAGCATGGAACAAACTATAACTCCACCTGTAAAACTCCAAAAGTATTAAAATTTCATTACAAAATATGAAGATCTCTCCGGGTGTCATGCTTGATAAAATAATTTCTTATTCTTCGTATAACATAAAAAAGAAAAAGCACCTGAATTAAAAATAGAACAGAAAATAAATGCTTAGACCCAAGAAGAAAATCTGTTAAATGAAATAAGAAAACTAAAGTTAAAGCTAGATAAAATACTGGAAGAAGACCACCATTTTAACCATATGAGCAGACAGAGATTTAAAGAGGAGCGGCAAATGTAAAGGAGGTGGACTGGCAGTACTTGTGAACAACAGATGGTGTAATCCAGGACATGTTACTGTGAAGTGTCATCTCTGCAGTCCAGATATAGTACTGTTAGCAGTATGATTTCATCCATATTATTTACCCAGAGAGTTCACCAGTGTTATTTTGGCAACAGTATACATTCCACCTTCCGCTGTTGCCGACACTGCATGTGATGCCATCAGCTCAGTTGTTGCTAAGCTACAGACACAACACCCCAATGCGTTTTGTGGCAATTTCTGGTCATTTTTAACCATGCTTCACTCTCTGCTACACTTCCAACGTTTCAACAGTTTGTCAGCTGTTCTACCAGAGAAAACAAAACGTTGGGTTTGTTTTATGCAAATATCAAGGACTCATACATCTCTACAGCAAGACCTCCTCTAGGCAAATTAGATGATAATCCGGTTTTTCTCTGTTCAAAATATAAGCCCCTTATTCAGAGACAACCTGTAATAAAGAAGACTGTGAGAAAATAGTCACAGGAAGCTGAAGAATCTCTGCAAGGTTGCTTTGAGGCTACAGACTGGGATGCACTGTGCCAGCCACATGGAGAGGACATCAATGCCATGACTGAGTGTGTAACCGACTATATAAACTTCTGTGTGGATAACATCATCCCCAC
>JAHUTJ010035727.1:0-10714 GCA_036250325.1 Characodon lateralis
ACGACCGACTGGGGGTTTGAGAGAACAGAGCAGAGACACAAAGAGAACAAAGAAGCACTGATCCAGGAGTACTTTCTATGGGAAGGAAAAGTAAATGTTAATGGATGTAGCTCCTTTAGTCGTTTCAAGTCATTTAGTCATTTAACTGGACCTTATTCCACCATCTTCAGCATCTGTCTTTTTAACCCGAGGATGTCTACGTCCTGGAAGGTGCCTAGTCTTGTGGACCTTTTCAATAACATTGACAGGTGTGCTCACAGGAACATGAAGCTGATTGGAAATGGTCTTGTAACATTTAGCTGTAACACGAATATCTCCAACCTTCTCAGAGAGCTCTCGCCTCAGCTTTCTCTGCTCCATGTCCAGTGTCCTGCAGACAACGATACCAAACATAGCATGTTTGTGCCTTTTAAATAGGCACCTGTAACACTAATGGAGGTTAAACACAGTTTAAAACAGGACTAATGCACACATTAATAATCTCTAAGGGGTACAAACATATATGTCTATTTTAGCATGTCTTTCAAAACAAGCATGGTTCTGGTGTAAACAAAGCATATTTTCTACAGTGTAAACCAGGTCCTGGTCCATGCAGATATAGTCAGCGGCTGACCTGTTCTGGTCATTTAACAGAACATTTCCTTTAGTGATCAACTACAGCAGCAGGGTAGGTTGTTACGGGTGCCTGCTTCTTTCTGCTCAAACTGTCAGCTTCAGTCTGGCTCCACCATAACCTGTGTTACTATCACTAGTCTCATGTCAGTCCACTTGGTGCAACAGCTCTCCAAGGTGCGATCACCCCTTTTTAACTGCAGACTAACGAGCAGATCTAATCTGATGCAGGTGTTAGATTTGGGAATTAAAATTTCCAGGTTAATTCCATAATTGTTTCCCCAGAGTTGAGTGATTCCATATTTTTTCCCTGTTTGAGCTTAAAGAGTGACTGTTACTGACTACCACAATGGTTTTCTTGATTTCTTTTAGGGTTTTCTTAAAGCCAGAAAGTCGGCACTTAGAATGACTGTAGTTTTCTGTCATCTCTGTAATCTGCTTTTTTTTAATTAAAATTAAACAAATGAAAGTACATCCTCCAAGACTGCTCATTCCATAATTTTTGCCAAAGGTTGTATTAGCTGACTTAGCCCCTGCCGATTAGCGTTTGATTCATACCGCAGTCGAACGGAACATTGTGTCCAGCTTTGTGGGGAATATGTATTGGGACAAAGTCTGGATTTTATCATGAAAGTTCTTGTTGAAGTTTCTTTTAAAATCCTTCATAGCTTCTATCCAACTAACTGCTACCTTCAGAGACTTTAATAATTAAAATTTTATTTTTTGTGAAGCCAACAGAGAAACAGTGGCTCATTTATTCTGGAACTGCTCATTTACAAAGCGCCATTGGAGCAAACCTTCATGTTTTGTATAAAATATATAGCTCTGTATGAAAGGTTGAATGTGGCTTGTACTGTACTTTTTACCATTTTAAGTGGTTTTAAAAATAGTAATAAAATTATGTAACCACTATTTTACAATTACTTATATTTGTATTTTCCTTTCCAGGAAGTACTTCTTGCAGCAGACCGAAGCATTAAATACAAAGAGGAGAACCGTCAGATCCTGAAAGAGAGCATTGAGGTTGCGCCTTTCACTGCTAAGATACAGCGCCCCACTGATCCTGGGCTGGACAGGGACAGAGAGAGAAGCAAAGATCCAGCATTCCCTGTCCGGATACCAGCTCTTGCCTCTTCAAGCCCAAAGACCAGCCACCCTCACCCCCATGTCATCCAGTCAGAGAAAAGCGGCTACTTCACCATACTCTCCAACAGTGTTGTGAATGAACCTCCAAGACTGTACCCCTCCAAAGAGCAAAGTTCTTACTACGACAAAGTATCACTTGGTGCTCCAGTTGTGGGGGTCAGCGTCGGGACGGGTGTTCAAAGCCAGGGAACTCAGTCTTTAGTCAGTTATAGCTCCAAAGCTTCTCTCTCTAAGCCTCCTCCTCTCATAAAGCACCAACCAGAGGGAGGAGAGGGTTTAGCAGGGAAAATTACTGAGCATCTCAGCCAGCAGGCTATTCTTATTCAGCATCAACATCTCACAAGCATGGACAGGAAGGATCGTCACAGCCCTGCCACCTCAAACACCTTCTCGACGTCGCCCTCCTTATCCTCAGTCTCCAACCACCATCAGCAACAGCAACACCATCTCAGGGCGATGCCATCCCTTTACCGGGCTCCTGTCTACCATCCGCCAATACAGCTTTCCTTGGAACGCAAAGAGACGGCAGAACGCGAGAAGGAGAGGGAGAAAGGGGGATATGGTGGACGTCTGTCGCCTCCAACACTCACACCCATCCAGCCGGTCAGCTTAGCAACAGCTGGCACCACAACATCAGTGGAGCAGCAGAAGCCCCCGACCCTGGTGCCAGAACTCAGGGACGTCAAACTCCATGGAATCACAGCTGCTGTCACCTCAGTGGCCTCTGCTATCAGTGGGAATATTATGAACGATGGATTGCGAGGCAGGGAAATGATACAGGAAAGAGGAAGTCTGTTCTGTAGAAAAAAAGAGGTGTTGAGGGGTAAGCCTCAAGCAGCAGTGGCTTCTGTTATTGTACGTCCAGCCACATCAATTAAGTATGAAAATCCTGTTGGTGCTAACAAATTTGGTGCTACAGTGCATAAGGAGGTTTCTGCATCATACCCTTCGAAGCTCCCAGGAGAATGTCCACATATGAGGGAGACTGCTCAGGAACCTGGAGGTGGCAGAGTTATTCAACCCATCTCAAACCTGGAGGACATATCTGCTCAGTACAATAAAACCACCTCCATGCAAAGCTCTCAGGGACCTGTAGGTCTCAGCACTACAAACTCTTTGTGCAGGTCCCCTGTTGTATTCTCATTAGTTGCTGATGTGCAGAATAAGAACCCAAAGTCAGGGTATTCAGCTCGTGATGAGTTTGGAGCAGCTAGAACTGGCATTGGAGGCTGGCTGCCTAGCCTCTCTGGAGCTGAGAGAAACAGCCATGAAGGTGTTGACTCACGCTCCATGTCACCAGGACTGTCTTTGCCTCTGAGTAATTCAGCAGAAACAACCCTACAGGGTCAAAGCATCAACCTAATGTCTAGTCCCATTTCTGACTCTAATAAGACTTACTCTCCATCTTTTGTACATCTCAAAAAGCACAAGGCAGCCTTGGCTGCAGCCCAGTCGAAAACCAACCTCCCAGCTGCTCCTACATCAATGCCAACTGGAAACTCATCCTTAACTTTGGATCCAGTTGAAAAAAGTCCAGACTGCAGCTCTACCCCTCCACCATGTTCTAGTGTAGCCTCCTCAGGTGATATTAGTAACACCAGCTCTGCAACTGGGAGCACAGCACCAGGCAAGTCCAGTCTGTTACCTAATGGCCAGACCTCCGGGTCGGCCTTACTCGCTCAGTCCAGTAACTACCACAAGCTAAAGAAAGCCTGGTTAACCCGGCACTCTGAGGAGGACAAGACTGCTACCACAGCCTCCTTCAGCACTAAAGCAGAAAAGCTGCTCACCACCATGACCAGCACATGCAACACTACAGCCATGTCGGACATGATCAAACCATGTACAGTCAATCTCAGTGCCTCCACGTCCAGTGAGATTGATTTGAACAAAGACAGCGGAATCAAAAGTGAGCGAGACCGAAACCTGGAGGGTAGGAGCGCTGGGTCAACGGCAGCAGGAGGAGGTGGAGAAGAGAGGAAATCCGTTCATTTCTCTAGGAGGGGTTGCAAACGCTCATACGACTCTGGGTCAGAAAGTGGCGGAGATGACTCTGATACCAGTGAAAGCAAGATGGAGGGAAGAGCAAAGCGCCAGTCTAAACCAACCTACAAGAAGAAACAGAATGACATGGCCAAAAAGAGAGGAGACCATGAGAAGGAAGAAGAGGATGTGAAGCCCAATGGTATCTTTAGATCAGCCCGTGAGAAGACTAAGCTTAAACTTGCAAGCAGTAGTAAGTCCTGTTTCTCATTTTTTGCAGCAATATAAAAGTCAGAGTCTTAAATTTGACGCTGCTCCTTTAACAGATCTCCACCCTACGCTCAAAGTTATTAATATTTACAGAGAGTCTCATGAAATTGATTTCTGAAACAGCCCAACGCTCGTTTATTGATGGGACAGCATATCTCTCAGGGACAACTTTTACTGGTTATCCATGACCAGTGGCTCTCAAAAGTCTACACACAAGTCTAATGTCGAGCTTTTGTCATGAAAAAAATGAGATTATGATAATTATTTCTCAACCTTTTTTTTTAACACGTCATGAGATTGTTCCCAGTGGATTTAGGTGAATGCTTGTCTCACTTTTATGATAAAAAATAACCGCTTGTTTCATCATCAATTTTCCAGCAGATACGTGAAGGTTTTGGGTCAAAACCAGCTGCACAACTGTCATAATATCATCAACCATGAACATAAAAACCCCTGGGTCATGATGTTGGACCAACCATGTTTCTTTTGGGGTATGGTGTTCAGTGTTGACCCGCAGTCCAAACGTTAAGTTTGGTTTTCTCAGAAAAATTGTACTAGGAAAGCTGAACTTTATTTCCAGTTTATTAGGTTCATTGTAGGTGATCGTAGGTGTGAACCCAAGAAGACTGGAAGCTTAATTTGAATCAAACGATGGTGTGCACACTAATGGAGCGCAATAGCGCTGTTTTTCACTTCTCTACAGCGTAAATGTCACATTAAATGTGAAAACGTTTAGAGCAGATAGTTACATGTTATTTGACATCACAAAGACCTGGCATCTTCACAGGGTTAGGGCCTATAATTATAACAGCGGGATTCTGTGTGAGACATTCATAAATTATGGTGTCTGAGAGCTAATGGTAATAGAAAAATGTTACCCGTACAGGATTGTTGGTTAATTAATTCTGATTCATTTATATATAATCTGTATTTGTCAAATACTGATTATTAATAATGACTTAATTATGTGCGCTCCATTCAGATGGCATCCCTCGTTCTGTGCTGAAGGACTGGAGGAAGGTGAAGAAGCTCAAACAGACGGGGGAGTCCTTCCTGCAGGATGACTCATGTTCAGAAATTGGACCTAACCTTCAGAAGTGTCGGGAGTGCCGGGTTGTCCGCAGTAAAAAAGGAGAGGAGCCAGCACATTCCCCCGTCTTTTGTCGTTTCTACTATTTCAGACGGTAAATGAGTTTTTCTCCCATTTGTATCCTGGAGGAGATGTTAAATTTTTTGATTTTGGTCTTATTTTATTGGTTGTCACATAACAACATGAACTCTGTTCAGTTACAGATGTGAAAGCATAATTAATTTATTGTATCAGATTTGATTTCATTGTGGGGTTTTATTAATAATAAATAACTTTTATGGAGAAATAAACCAACACTGTTACACTTTTGCAGTGTTGTAAACAATCACATCCTGGTCCAGGCTGGGTTCTGTTGCATGATCCAGTTTGGGCTTCAGTTGTTGAATAACTTCACATTAACCTAAAGATCAACAACATTTGCTGAAGAGCCAGATACAAAAGTTGTATTTAAACAGGATATGTCATCTAAATCTCATTTTATATCTCTGATTCTCCTGAGATAGAGAGGCACTGTGATCAGTTTTCACTTTTGGGTTTGGTTTAGCTTGATTAATTATTTTGTCATTATTTTTTATGTTTGTTGTTCTATTATAAAGCTGCTTTTCAATATTTCCCATCTTGCCATGTATGCTGGTGTATTACAGTTTTTGTGGGGCTGAATGAGGAAACAAAGAATAATTTGTGCAGCGCCAATTCCTTTCTTGTCTTTAAGGAACGTGTTGCTTTTGATACACCGCTTTTGTTTGGGATCCAGGGGGTTCACAGTATTCTGCTCAACCAGGACATGATACATTACTGTTGCCGCTCTCTTTTTAATTATGATTCTTTTATATTTAAGGATCTAGTGAACATCTGGGAATACAATTTCCCAGATAAGTGGTGCCCTCAAGTGGTCAGATAATTATTAGCTGAATTAGTCTGAAAGTAGGTCATGCCATCAGTTCCACTTTCAGTTCCAGGTGAGTCAGTCTTCATACAGACAGCATAGATAATTGGGTCAACAATCCTAACCCAACATGTCTAAAACAAAACTGTGGCAGCCTGGTTTAATTGTTGATTGAATTATGTATGAGTGTTATTTTCATCTAGAATCATGTCAAATATATAACTGGTATAAATGCCAGTACATGCATACAAGGACATCATTGTGCTCTCACAACCCTGGTTTGGAAGTTCTCCACACATCATCTGGGCACAAGCTTTCAAGGTTACTACATTATCATATGCTTCAGTGGAAGGGCCTCCCAGACGTTTTGTGTGAAGAACTTTGTTTG
Organism: Characodon lateralis; assembly: GCA_036250325.1. Classification (NCBI taxonomy): domain Eukaryota; kingdom Metazoa; phylum Chordata; class Actinopteri; order Cyprinodontiformes; family Goodeidae; genus Characodon; species Characodon lateralis. The sequence goes on from JAHUTJ010035727.1 coordinate 6,376, forward strand.
TGTTCGTTCCCCCTCCTGTAAAAAATCTAATTGCTCTCTTCTTACTGAGTATCTCAGTGATCTTTTCAGATCCTTTATTTGTCTGTTCAAGCGAAAATTCCATCTTATCTTCCAACCTTTTTTTTCCAATACCATTCAGGCTTTCCTACAGCAAAAATGGAGTCATTCGAATGGACGGCTTCTCCAGCCCAGACCAGTTTGACGATGAGGCCTTTGCATTATGGGTGCCTGGGCCTATGGAGGAGAGCCACTTGGACCAAATCACTGCCAAGTACATCCTCAGTTATATAGGAGATAAGTTCTGTCAGATGGTAATGACTGAAAATATAGCCGCGAGCTGGATCAAGAAGGATGGTAAGTAGACTAAAATCAACTGACAACTTCTATTAGGGAGTGCATGTCATATAAGACAAACACTTTTTTACTTTGAGGCAATAACCACCATCTTGAGAAAAAAAAAAAATTCAGAAATGCCCAAATTAAAGTAAAACTACTAAAACATTGACTCTTCTGTCAATGTTGGAAGGCAAACATTTTTGTCTGGAGGTTATAAGGTTTTCAAAGTTTTATTTAAAGTCAAGTTTTAGAAATCAAACCACTGGTTATGTATGAAGTATCATCGCATGTCGTTATTCATAGGTTTTGGTTGTCAAGATGGAAATGGATCACAGAAAATTTGAGCAAATGTAAATCTCTGGGTATATTGAGCGTGCATGTAGGTTTTTTTTTTGGTCCCTCTATAGTAGGAGTACTCAAATGAATGAATCAAACATCTGTTTATTATGGTCCATTAAGCATAATATAAATGGTGTGATGGCCAGGTGGAGACACTGATGGAAGTGTTCATTTGTGTTGTTCTTCACCACATTCATTGTTTAAAACGCAGATTCACAACAGTGGGTGGAGGCAAGAAAGTATCAAATAGTGTACCGCTTTGAAAGTGAAAGTAAAAACGTAGCACTCAAAACATCTGCAGACCAACTTTCACCTACATACTCTGGACCTTGTGCTGATATAAGCCATTGTATCGGAACAAGTAACAGGTTTTTAGGAGTGATTTATGAGTGACACTGTGACAGGATGTCAGCACATTGTTGGCATGGAGATGACGGTCCACCCTGCTCTATAACCTAGCTGACATTTCAGCATCTGGTGGTCTTCCTGCTATTGTGGAAGCAGTGCATACAGTACAGCCCTGCCTTGGCATGAAAACATCGAAATAGTGAAAAAAATCACAGCTTGGGGGCCACATATTTGCCTATTAGGCCTACTGCTCTACTGTACAGAATCAGCTTTATTGCCAAGGAATTTGACTCCGGTACACTTTGCTCTCAATAATAAAGAATATCTTTTTTTAAACGTACATATATACACAATTGACTTTATAGTTGAATATAATGTGAGATCAGTCCAAGTATTCATAGTGTTGTTCTGGAACTCGTTGTTCTGAAGGCGACTATGGCTCAGTAGAAAGAGTAGTTGTCCTGCAATCAGAAGGTTGTGGGTTTGATTTCAGCTTCCTCCTGCCATATGTCTATGTGCCCCAGGGCAAGGCACTTAACCTCAAGTTGCCTACCGATCTGCGTATCAGTGTATGAATGTGTGAGCGTTAGTGAGAGCATGTGGCATGTGAATGTGGCTCCAGTGTAAAGCGCTTTGAGTGGTCTGCATGACTGGAAAAGCGCTATATAAGTTCAGTCCATTTACCATAACTCTGACTGTCAAGAGTTCATCAGAGAAGCAGCCTGGGGGAAGAAACTGTCTCTGTGGCGGCTGGTTTTAACAGATAGCGCTCTATATCGCCCACCTGAAGACAAAAGCCTGAACAGTTTGTGTGCAGGGTGTGTGGGATCTGCAGAAATTATAGCTGCCCTTTTCCTGACCCTAGACCTGTATAAGTCCTGGATAGAGATAGAGGGAAGGTCAGCCCTGATTATTCTCTCTGCAGACCTGATTGTTAGTTGCAGTCTAGACCTGTCCTGTTTTGTGGATGAGCCAAACCACACTGAGATTGTCGAAGACAGGAAAGACTGAATCATGGCAGTGTAGAAGATGACCAGCAGCTGCTGTGGAAGGTTGTACTTCTTGAATTGCCTCAGGCAGTACAGTCTCTGTTGGGCCTTCTTCTGAACATTATCTATGTGTGAGGACCATCTACATTTTCGAGAAATGTTGTTTCTTAGGAGCCGGAAGTGGTCCACAGCAGTTATAGTGTTGTTGAGGATGGTGAGGGGGTATGTGGGGGTGGTATTCTTTGAAAGTCTGCCATCATCTCCACAGTCTTGAGTGGGTTAAGTTCCAGGTGGTTCTGACCACACCAGCGTAGCAGCTGATCCATCTCCTGTCTGTATGCAGACTCATCGCTGTCCTGGATCAGTCGAATTACAGCGGTGTCATGTTGGTGTATGGCAATAATTTGTGTCTGAATGGGATGTGGAGGAGTTTGGTTGAGGTGTGAACTGCTGCTTTTCATACTTGCAGGAGAAGGCATTCAACTGCTTTGCCAGGCAAGAATTCTGCTCAGGGTGGGGGGAATGGCTCTTGTAGACAGTCAGGTTTTTCAAACCATTCCAAACAGTAGAGTTGTCTCCATGTGAGAAGCTTCTCTTCCCTGCTTTGATCTCCTTGGTCAGTTTGTTCCTGGCCTGTTTATACAAGACCCGGCCCCCACTGCTGTGAACCTCTTCCTTATCCTGCGTAGCTGCTTCAGATGAGAAGTGAACCAAGGTTTATTGGTATTTTATGTGCAGAAGGTCTTGGTCTGCACACACATTTCCTCACAGAAACTGATGTATGATATCACCACCTCGGTAAGTTGGTTTAAATCAGTGGCTGAAGTTTTAAAAACAGTCCAATCTGTGCAGTCAAAGCAGGTCTGTAACATCTGCTTTGACTCATCAGTCCACTTTTTAACAGTCTGAACCACAGGTTTGAAAGCTTTTAATTTCTGCCTGTAGTTTGGGATGAGGTGGACCAGAGAGTGGACAGAAAGTCCCAAAACAGCCCTGGTGACAGCATGATATGCGTCTTCTAAAGTTGTGTAGCAGTGGTCCAAAGTGGGTTTTTTTTTCCCTATTGGGACACTTAATGTGCTGTCTGTATTTGAGAAGTTCATCAGAGAGGTTTGCGCTGTTAAAATCCCCAAGAACAATGATTAGGGGGTTGGGATGTTTTTTCTCCACGTCTGTTATGAGCTCAGCCAGTTGTTTTTTAACATGTGAAGTGGACCCTTGAGGTGGTATGTAAGCGCTAAACAGTACAAACGAGGAGAACTCCCTCGGTGAATAAAACTGTATACAGTTTAACGGAAATTTCTCCAGGTCAGGACTACATGTCTTCTTCAACTTTGGGATGTCTCTGCACCAGCCTTCGTTTATATAAAGCAAATTTCGCCTCACTTTTCCCCCGATAAGTCTGCCTTGCGGTCCGCAAGGGTTCACTAAAGCAGAGGGCGGCAGATTCACGGAGGTCTGAGTTTTTACAGATGAGGTGAAGCAGGTCGTCCATCTTGTTGGCCACGGAACGCACATTTGCCAGGTGTATTGATGGCTAGGGTGTGCGTAGTCCCTGCTGTCAGAGTTTCACGAGCACACCGGCTCTCTTCCCTCTCCGCCGTCTCTAGCAGTATAGCCCATAGAGAGCCGCCGCTCCGCAAAGCTTTCATCAATGAATGATGGTAAGAAAATGCAAAGAGAAGACTGTTTGATGTTTAGTAAGTTCTTCTCTGTTATATGAGACCACCGAATGGTGGCAGAAAGCACCACAAAAATATGCAGAAAACGAGAGAGCAAAGCTCTGAGGCAGCAATCAGCGGCGCCATCTTGGATGTAAGATATTGCATTAAAACTAGCAGAAACTATGTGAACCCAAGGGAAGGATGGGTCTCATTTAGAGTTAAAATGTTAAAGGAAGGTACACCCACTTGAAATGTCAGGGCTTTACATATGTTGTGTGTATCTAGGGGCCTCATTCACAAAACTGACAAAATGTGGCATATGCCCCTTTCCATGCCGTTGTGTCGATGTATTAACAATGTAGGAAAGTGAGTGTAAATTAAAAGATACTAATAGTGTACTACTACGTAGTGCAGAAAACACATTTTTATTATTATTGTTTATGTAACTGGATAGAGCAAAGTGTTTGTGGAGAATGAGAGGCTGTTGTAAAATGGGAGTTTTTACTCTCTTTCCTCCCTGTGCACCACCGGGTCCATTTCTCTCCAGTTCCGAAACCCAACCAGTAAAACCAGCAAAGTATTTACCTTGTAAAATAATGAGAAATAGTTAAGTATATAATCAAGATTCAATGCCAAAATGATCAGTGTACAAAGTATACAATT
>JAHUTJ010035728.1:0-10711 GCA_036250325.1 Characodon lateralis
ACCAAGAAGGACAAACCACATCCAACAGGATTAACTGTGGACGCAAGAGGAAGCTGTCTGAAAGGGATGTTCGGGTGCTAACCCGGATTGTATCCAAAAAACATAAAACCACGGCTGCCCAAATCACTGCAGAATTAAATGTGCACCTCAACTCTCCTGTTTCCACCAGAACTGTCCGTCGGGAGCTCCACAGGGTCAATATACACAGCCGGGCTGCTATAGCCAAACCTTAAAACCCCTCACAATTGCCCATCTCACCAGAAAACCTTTCAGGATTAGGGGAAGTGACGTCACGAGAACGAGGTACCTGTTGGGATGCTGGTAATGCAGTAGCGCCATCTACAGGTGTGGTGGACTGAGTACCTAAGGTTTGTTGCAACATGGAGGCAATCTGCTCTAGCTGTTGGTTAGTATGGCGTTGTTGCTATGAAAGGGAACGGAGAGAAGAGTCATGAAAGTGGATTTGATTTGCATGTTCAGAGAGACTTCTACGGAGTGCTTCTGCTGAGTCTTGTTGGCCAGAGTGTTCTGTCATTTTGTTTGCAATAGATCTGACCCACATACAAAGAACACTCCGGAGAACAGAATATGTAGAAGATGTTTATTGTGACAAAGGTAATCGGGAATGTAACGGATGATTCTCCAACTGTATGGGAAGAAGGGAAGAGAACTGGTGAAAATAGGGAACTGAATGATGTCGAACTAAGAACAAGGAATTAATGCAATTAAGAAAACAGCTTACTAAGTAGGTGTGGTCAGGTCGCCAGGGGAAGAGGCATTCAGGATCCAGGTTTGTAGAAGTTTCTTTAGGTGCTGTTCAGTGTGAGCTCGGAGCAAACAGGAATGAGTTCGGTGTGCAGATGCTTACGTTGGAGGACGGACAGGGTACGCTTACGGCTTGGTCCAGGAGGCGAAGGTAGCAGGAAACTGCCAGTTAGACGCAAATCCAAATGAAGACAGTAGATAGGAAATGAAATCCTCAGAACGTAGATAGCCTTCATCATCCAGAAAGAACTCCGGACACGTAGTCAGTATTCAGTGACATAAATCCAGGGTTCAGGTTTACTTAGCCTGCGAAGGAGCATAAACAAAGTTACACCAGGTCGAAGAACAAAACATAAGACTTGAGCTTGTTACCACTGTGAGCAAAACACTCTGGCATCGAAGTGCTGGCAGCCACCTGTTTAAGTACTCCTCAAAGTAATCAGTAGAATATGTCGCACCTGTCACCCAGCACACCTGAGAACTCCAGCACCGTCTGAGAACACTGAACACATGTAGCAAGCACAACACACAAACACAACCACAAACACAGCCCAGATCCTGACAAGATGTTAGTTTCCAATTAGCTGATTACCAGCCAGAGCACGGTAAGTTAAAAATCACAAGATTTCTCGGTGCATTTCCTATTCCTTGGGCTTCTAATAGGAAAAATGTTATTTAGTCTTTAGGGTTCTGTTTATCTCACAACTTTTGCTTCAAAGCTTCTAACTTTGCTTCAAATTTAGAGCACAGACTGAAAGCCTTGCAGACATGTTCTTTTCACTTTGTAAGGAAGAAAAAGATTTCTGATCAACATATTGTTGTTAGACTATGATAGACCAGCACAACTTACATCTGATCAGCTATGATTTTAGGACTAAGGAATAACGACTGGTAATAATTTCTAAGTACACAACATCATGGTCTTTCCATCTCTGATCACATTTTCAAAGATGAAGCTCTAGCTGTGACTGTATCAGTACATAAATTGACATTCCCACGTGTTTTAATCAATCTCACAGAGTAAATGCTTACTCTGTGAGAGATAATTTGTTTACAATGAAGAATGCTGGTTTGGAGGTTGCTAACAGAATTCCAGCAAAGAGTCAAAGGTTATAGTAATAAGATGGATAAAATCTTTGTTCTGGTCATTTAAATTAAACAAATAAAATCATTAGTTCAAATTAAATGGGAGATCAGATTACATATTTTCTGGATTATGCCCTGTTGTTGTTTATGATGTATTATAATAGTAATATCTAAATTCCATGTGTAAGTTCAAACTGTCAAAAACCACTCATATCGAAGAAATCTTGTCGGCTTTTCAAAATCACCTTACCTTAACCTAAATGGACCTAAATCTTCACAAGACGGAGAAACAAAGCTGGCAGGAACCAGAAATAAACTGCGAAAAACACTGGACTGTAATGAGACCGCAACTGGAGTTGCAATAACCTGTGATGTGAGTTTGTTTTAATATGATAAATTGTTTAAAGAAATGAAAGAGGTGTCACTGTCGTTCCCACGTGGGGGTTGAAGTCCCCCAGCAGAATAATGGAGTCCCCCCCGCTTCAGAGATGGGTGAGATCCACCCCGAGTACCTCAAATCTCTGGATGTTGTAGGGCTGTCATGGCTGAGACGCCTCTTCAACATTGTGTAGAGGTTGGGGACAGTGTCTCTGGACTGGCAGACTGGGGTGGTGGTCCCCCTTCATAAGAAAGGTGACCAGAGGGTGTGTTCCAACTATATGGGGATCACACTCCTCAGCCTCCCTTGTAAAGTCTATGCCAGGGTATTGGAGAGGGGAGCCCGGCCGATAGTCGACTTCAGGAGGAGCAGGGTGGTTTTCGTCCTGGTCGTGGAACACTGGACCAGCTCTACACCCTCTGTTGTGGGGAGCTCCAGGAGTATGTAGGTGGGGGCCTTTTGATAGGGGCTCTGTACAAGCAGATCAGGAGTTTGGTCCACATTGCCAGCACTAAGTCAGACCTGTGCATGTTGGACTCCGGCATGGCCGCTCCTCTAAGGCCAAGTCCATGGTTCTCGACCGGAAAAGAGTGGCTTGTCCTCTTCAGGTTGGAGGGGAGTTCCTGCCTCAAGTGGAGGTGTTCAAATATCTTGGGGTCTTGTTCACAAGTGAGGGGAGAATGGAGCAGGAGATTGACAGCAGAATGGAGCAGGAGATTGCGGCTGCCGCAGTAATGAGGACGCTGTACCGGTCCATTGTGCTGAAGAGAGAGCTGATCCGAAAAGTGAAGCTCTCGATTTACCGGTCGGTGTACGTTCCTATCCTCACCTATTGGCATTACCTTTGGGTCATGACCAAAAGAATGAGATCTCGGATACAAGCGGCTGAAATTAGCTTCCTCTGTAGGGTTGCCGGGAACTTCCTTAATGATAGGGTGAGGAGCGCAGCCATCCGGGAGGGGCTTGGAGTAGAGCCACTGCTCTTCCACATCGAGAGGAGCCAGTTGAGGTGGCTTAAGGATCTATACCGGATGCCTCCTGGACGCCTTCCTCGGGAGGTGTTCCATGCACGTCCTACTGGAAGGAGGCACAGGGGATGGCCCAGGACACGCGGGAGGGACTATGTCTCTCGGCTGGCCTGGGAACACCTTGGGCTCCCCCCGGAGGAGCTGGAGGAGGTGTTCGAGGAGAGGGACGTCTGGGTGTCTCTACTGAGTCTGCTGCCCCCACGACCCGGTCCCAGATGAAATGGAAGACAACGAGTACGACGAGTACGAGTACAACTGTTTAAAGAAATGTTCACATATGTATCCATCAATTGGACAAATGGACCTAATATGATCTTTTTAAATGAAGCATGACAAGAAAATGTCTGAAAATAATTCTTTTAGGGCATGTTGTTAACAGTCATTTCACTCAGGAACTTTTAACCTGACCTTAGGTTTGCTGGTCTGATCTCATCAGCTCATGTATAATGTTTCAAAGACCTCTAGTGTACCCTACAGATTCCTGTGGCTTCTTTCACTATATTTAAGGGTTGTGAAAACTGTGGATTCCTTTGATGCATTGCCTCTCTGTGTGATCTTCCATCCCGAGATTCCAGATAAATTGACCAGCAGTACTATGTCACACTGATGAATACCTACGCCCCAGGTTAACATCTTCCTCGACTTGCAGCCTCATTTAGCTGAGAGGTCATTCAAACGTTTCTTTGCAGTGCTCTATGTGCAAAAAAGAATGTTCCACTTGGGTTGAAAATGTGCTTTAATTGCAGCTGAAATGCCATCTGTCTGGTGGAGCAAACAGGCCTTTTTTTTTGCTTCCCTACCAGTGGAGCTCAACATTCCTCCAAGTTTCCATTCTGTGCTTGTATGTGGATTTAAAATGTTGTTCCATCAGATTGGTTAAACTTCCAAGCACCTGGGTCAACTTATTGCATACTACATATTTTATATTATGTAACCGTGACATAATTAAACAAATAAAAAGTAGAAAACCAAAATTTAGAGAAAGCGCTTCATTGCTGCAGTGCACGTCATGTCAAAAATATTGCATCCATGTTTTTTCTAAAGAACTAAAAAGAGTTTCTTATCTTATACTGTTTTTATATAGTCATGGCAAGAAGTTTACATACACTAACAATAGGCATGAAATTCATTAAATTGGGCTTGCAATGATTTCTTTTAATCATCCTTTTTTCAAGGTAAAATAATTATACATATATTATACAGCTCTTATGAGTTTTAAAAACAAGTATTGGATTTACTTTTTGAATTTATGGGCAGATATATTTCTACTTCACATAGATACACAAAAATATTGTCCGACATTTAACTGACTAACAGTTGATTTGATGTAAACCATAATTTTGTACACTTTGTGCAATGCACCTGTACCTCTGACAATAATACAGGCCCACATCATGATGCTACCACAGTCATGTTTCACAGCTCATACAGTGTTTTCAAGTTTAAAAGGATCTCTTTCAGACATACTTCTTATCATTGCGGCCAGATAGCTCAGTCTTTGTCTGGTCTAATTACAAACCTTTTTTCCAGAAGGCATTTGGAAGCTGGAATCTTTAGTTGCTTTTGAAGTTGTTGATTGTGGGGCAGAGAGTTCTTCTCAGTCCAGGGTTATATGAAACTAGTCTCTCTGTAGACAGTAAGACTGATGTCCCAGCAGTATCTAGTTTATGGCTGTCTTGAGCCTTGGTTGTTTTTGGTTTGTTCCAGAACCTCGTAGTATATTTCTCTTTATTTAAGAGCAACCGTTTGGGTTTTCTTCCAGACCTCAGCAAAGTGATAAACTAAGTTGTACTTAAGTACAATTGTTCAACTGGGGAATCTGGAGCTATAGAAAAAAATCCAAAGACTTGATTAACTTGTGTAAATCTACAATTATCACTCTTAGGTCTTCATTAAGTTCATTGCATGCTATTATTGTTCTTGGACAATCAAAGCAGTACTGACAAAGAATCAACCAGCTGCAGTGAATTATGATAACTAACAAGGAGTTATTAGGCCTTTTCAAGTAAAAACATTCTAGAACCTTTGAATATTTTAAGGTGAATTTATGTATTTATTTGAACGAGGTTTGACTTAGACAATGTTTACAATAAATTCAAACTTGTGCACCATTTCAAAAAAGATTGAGGCAGCGTGAAGTATAATCATTCCAACCTGGAAAAAGAATGGTTCGAGTAAACCTCTAAAACAATCTAACCATCTGACCAAATCTGTATGGTTCCAACATGGGAATTTGGCCTAGGTCTGAAATAAATGCATCTCAGCTATATGTCTTTTGGGTGGGGATACACAACTATTATTGGCATTTTATTCTTTGTTTTTATGGTATTGCTTTTGTCAGTGAACTGAAAGGTGTTCTAACTCTGAGAAGGAACAGTGCAAGATGATGAACCTAGCAGAGGAACTTCACCTTACCAGATATGGGCACAGCTGAGAACTCCAAAAATGAGCCCAAGTATGAAAGCCATGGGCACAGCCAGCAGTGTGGTCAGTAGGCGGTAGAAGAAGAACTTGACCAGCTCAAAGGCGGCGTAACTTCCTATCCACACCTTGTCAAAGCTATGGGTGGAAATTGGCTCTCCGATGACATCCTCGAAACTCACCTGTCGGATTACAAAAATCAGAGCCGGACCAAGGCCTAACGCTACATTTCATTGTTGTATTAAGTATAAGGATATTTTTTATATCGTCTTCGACCATTTCTGAAAAGTGAATATGAATGGTTTTAGAAAACAATTGTTTTAAATGTATTTCTTAAAATTTCCACAATTTGAAAAATATGTGTCAATACATTATTATTGTTGAACATGTTATTTATTTCAGTCAATAATTTTAAAAAGTAAATGCTTATTTTTGTTAATTTTGAGGATTATGGCTCACAACTCATCAAAGCCTGGAATTCAGTTTCTCTGAATATCAGAATATTACATAAGAATAAACAAACAAAAAGATCTTTACTACATATTTGTAATATTATACACAATCCTGGGGAACATGCTCACTTGACAGTTGTCTAATATTTATAGACTCCCTCCACAAGAAGGGTAATGCACAAAAAAGTCATTGATAAAGATGCTGGCAGTTCAGATTTTATGGAAAGTTTAGTGGAAGGAAAATGAAAATGTTAGAGAACATCATGCTTCCCTCTTCTGACAGGCTTTATGAAGATGGCGATTTAATTTTGCAGCAGGACTTCGTTCCTGCCCACACTGTCAAAAGTAGCTGCAGGTGGTTTATTGGTTGATTTGACTGGACTTCTTTAATACCTTAAAAAGACCACAGGCTGATTGTCTGCCAAGCATCATTATTGCAGTAATTCATGCCAGTGACCTGACCAAATACTGAGAGCATATACTGTAGAGTACATGGATACATTTTTCACTAGGCTGAAATATGTGTATAAAAATAATTTTTATTGGTTTTCATTAACAATTTTCTGGAAACCCTTATTTGGTGCTAATGATCTACATTAACAGAAATAAGCACCTGATATATACAGCATATCACAGTACAGATGTGGGTAATGTACTTATGTAATATTCCAGTTTTGTTTTGGATTTGAATTACTGAATTAGGCTCTCACATAAAGTTCTGCATGAGGCCTCATAAAACGTCGGAGCGTCCATGACTAAAGTCAAAAAGGGCCAAGCGATTAGCCCGTTGAAAATGAGCGACAAACACCAAGAGAGGAAATAATTAAGAGATGATGGATTAAAGCGCAGGCAGCGACTTCCAGGTATTAATAGAACTGATTACCAGCCTCACAGTGTGCCTAACCATAACAAAATGTAATAATATGAGTGATATAGCCATAAGTTTTCATTTTAAAGAATTGTCACCATGCACAGACTTTACCTTCAGATGCGTGTTGATCTCGTTTGGATCCCGATCCTGCGCAGCTGGATACACCTTCCCCTTTTTCGACAGAATAGGCTCTATGGATCTGTTAAACTCATCTTCGTCCATAATTATACTGGTGTCCAGCTTTTCCTTCTCTACACCCATGTTTGTCGAAGCAGAGGCGGACAGACGGTGTGGGAAGAGCAGCCGACGGCGGTGAGCTGTGCGCCGGACTGAGCGCCACCCCGCCCCGTTGGGAAAGCAGCACGGCGGGGAGCCGAGCAGACACAACAAGCGCGTCTAGCTCAGTTATGATAGGACAGGCCTCCAGTTATGCTGAACCAAAGAGCTTCACAAGTGCTCAAGGGTTAATATCGGCTGTATACAAATACCATTTAAAGCCAAGCCGAAACTGCAGGTTTCTAATGATATTTTTACAATAGAAGTTTGTTCATGGATCAAGGTAGATTTAGGGCCCACTTCTAGTTAAGATCATCTGCAACAATCCACAACAGACCTATTAAAACCCCATTTACACAACCCACTTTTTCACTTTCTGCATTAAACACAAGTTGTTTATTGTTAATTAGTGAGCTCATGATGTATTCCTTAAACTATTGACAGTCACATCCTTCACTTAACTTTATTTCTTTATTTTCACATTAAACCACATTAAGTATAACGTTCGGTTTTCATTTTTTGCTTCCAGATTACAGAGCTACAGATTAGTGACAATTTGTAGATCCCCGTATTTGGTGGTCAGTAGGCCTGTCAATCAAAAGCCACAACTCATTGATGCACTTTGGGTATGAATGGTGGTCCGTGTGGTCCGATCCAACAGATGAACCTCGGTAGCTCAAAATGCTGAAGAACTTAAAGCTGGTTCTGATGGAAAGGTGTACAAATACACACTGTGCCACAGTTTGTTGCATATGGGCTGCATGGTCACAGTTCAGTCAGGACGCCCATGGCTGCCCTCCAATCTTTAATGAAGTCATGTGGTTTGTCTCAGTTGTTAAAAAACCGATATGTGATTAAGGCAGAAAATCTAAACAACGTGGCCTGCAAAACCTTTCTCCAACAACCACAGCCAAGAGGAGCTGTTAACTGGCAACCACTGCCTTATAAGGTTACGAAACTAATTTAGCTTTAACTCAATAGTGTTCTCGCTAAGAGATAAATCCTTGCTCCAACATAAGACCTTTCTCAACCAGTTTTACAGCAATTCTTCATTTTTACTGACTTTTTCATTGAAAATACAACAAATCTAAACATACAACAAATCAGCCTTGCCACCTCCTCACTGTACACAACAGTTGACCTAACACACATCTTCCAATCAACTCTAATTAAAGTGTTTAGGCAGGATTTGTTACATAGTAAACGTGGTTAGAATTGAACCCTTTATTGGATATTACTAATACCAAATTGTCCGCATGATTTAGATTCAAACAATTTTAATGAGTTAATTTAGAGGTATTTTACAGTCTCCCAAATGTATTTTTCTATTGCACTTTTGTACAGCTGGAGATGCCATTTTCCATAGAGTTATTCTGCCAGAAAACATCAAACACTCAAGACTAATAACTCTAAGGTCTGGAGTATTATGTATGGTTCAAAGGAACACACTCAATGATTTAATTCAACAACACATTCTCCTTTTCATTCTCTGCCTGAATGGATTTATTGCTCTGTTATGCATCCACCAACCAACTTTGTGTAGGTGCTGCCTCTCAGTCCCTGGAAGGGAAGGCGTTATCGATAGCTCATATGTCACATGGACATGAAAATGTTTTCTAAGGCAGGGCTGACATTGGAACATGTCTTTGTTTGTGAAGATGAGAAGTTATAGACAGAAGATAATAATAAGCTATGACAAAATATTCTATAAGTCATTCTTTCCAGATGTGTTTTTATTAATCTTTTCTGCAGACTGGGTTCGTGTCTTTATTTGTTTGCTGAGAAACTGCAGATGATTATGATCCAAAACCAATAAAAAACAGTGGAACTCCCTTTGTACCTGCATATTTTGGAAATGGAGAGGATCTTTCGTCACTCTGAGCTGCTTTAACAACCCACAATTCAAGGTAATTTTCTATAATATACTCATAGTCTGGACAGTAAGGATATGTGTTAATCTAATAAATATTATCTATCAGTAGGAAGGGGCACACTTTTATTTAATTCGGGGTCATAATCTGTCTAATTTTATAAAAAATTATCTAGTCTGTACTGGGATCCAAACCACAGTCAAAAGAAAGGGGGTTTAATATAAAGTTTTTTATAAGTAAATTATATGAGAAATTTGTTTTTTTTTTAATGTTTTTTTATGATTATATCTTCTTTTCAACTTGTCAACTACAGAAAGAAAAAAAACTTACAAGCTACAGTTAAGCAAATCAGTATAAAATGGTTTGTTTGCTGGAAGTAAATAAAAGTAGGAAGGGATGAAACCAGTTGGTACCCTAATTATAAATGGTAAATAGACTGGATTTATTTAGTGCTTCTCCAGTCATACAGACCAATCAAAGCACTTTATACTAGAGCTACATTCACCCAATCTCACTCACAAATACACACATTAATACACCAATATGCAGATCAGCAACTTGAGGTTAAGTGCCTTGCCCCAGGGCACATCAACATGTAGCAGGAGAAAGCTGGAATCGAACGCCCAATTTTCAAATTCCAACACAACTATTCTCTCCCACTGAGCTACAGTTACCTCTAAAAAGGGGTGAATTGACCCAGAGCCCTATTAGGAGCTAAAGTAGTACCAATTAATTATTACTGTTTTTTTATGGGATATTTAAAGATTTGTAACAATGCAGCAGTTAGACTGAAATAAAAATAGACAAATGAAAATGTTCAAGCAAAAGTAGCCATGCCAAACCAGTTGCCCCTAAAATATGATATTCACTGATGGTCCAGAGTCATTGGATTAAATTTGCTAGTTTGACAAAATGTCTCACCAACAGCCAACCCACCAGCTAGCCTGCACCATTGCATCTCATTTGTTGATGCAGCAGGTTCAGCATCCTGCTTGTTGTTGGGCAGAATGTAAACCATACCTCTCTCTTTGTTTAGACACCGGGCCATGGAAATGCCACCGAGAGACAAAGGAAAAAAGTAGGCCATGGGAGACAGCAAAATAGAGCAAAAACACAGCATGGACAACAGACGCTTAGCATTTGAGGCAGTCAGAGAAGTGACAATACAGCAGCACAATCCTCAGGGATTAAAACACAGTGGACGATTGGCACAGACAAGCACCCACAGAAGGACACAGTATAACCAGCCTGTGGGTGGAGCACGGTGGAAAGACAGTGTTGACACAAAGCTTAGCAGAGATAGTTATTGCTCTTGGTCGTTATTGCACTTTCAATACCACTGGCATGGTGAGGCTGAAAGAAGATTTATATGCAACCACAGCCATGACATGTTCTCACACTAAAAATGACTACTAGCGTTTGGTGAGAAGACAGCTACAGGGGTTGGACAACGAAACTGAAACACCTGGTTTTAGACCACAATAATTTATTAGTATGGTGTAGGGCCTCCTTTTGCGGCCAATACAGCGTCAATTCGTCTTGGGAATGACATATACAAGTCC
>JAHUTJ010035729.1:0-10707 GCA_036250325.1 Characodon lateralis
GCGCTCTTCCACTGTATGGACTGTCGTACAGACTCAGAGTTTCCCAGGACTCAGTCAAACCCTCACCAGTGCGGTAACTACTTACCTCGGACCAGATCCTCGACCAAGCGGCAGCTCTCGATCCAAGATCCACATCAAGCCTCCCTGAACAATCCTCCTCTCCAACTCCTGTAAACAAAGAACTATCTCAAACTATTCACTATCCATAACCTACCACCAATTAACTTACCTGATCTTCTTCTCTGTGCAGTTTGGTGTTTCCAGTCCCGGGTCCTGTTCCATAATTCAAGCCAGCAAAAAATAAAGAAATTAAACTTTTCTTTAGCCTCCTAAGTGTCTATCTGCATGTGGGTCAAATCCGGGAATGAAACCATGGCATTTGAAATGTTTAAATGTGATAAAATCAATTTTGTTTCATTAGTATTCACGTATGTTTATGATGACCTTAAATAAAAAACTACAGTTGTACTTGTGTCTTCAGAATTACTCCTCTGAGAAACCTTAGAAACAGAAATATCCTGTATTGTCCCTGAGTGAGGAACTTCAGGTGTACGAGCTGCAAAATGGACGAATCTAGATTCAAACAGGTAAAAATATAAAAAAAATTAAGAGAAAAGCCTTTGTGAAATTCCAGCTTCTGTAGTCTGGTGGATGTTTTCAGCTTTAGAGGGAAATGAAAACATTTTAAAAAAGATAAACCTTATCAACCACTGGGAGAAATATCATTGATGCCTGGGCATCAGTGGGGCAAAAGTAAAACCATGCAGTCTGTTATTCAGTTCCTTGTACTTTTGTGAAAGTCTAGAGTATAAATGCACAAGATTAAATGGTTGTGAAGTCTTTTCGAAAAAATTGTGTAGAAATACAGTTGCGTAAATATTTAATGTTTGAAATAAACAGTGTAATTTCAATGGTCCTATTTTCAACTAAAATGCTTTTCACCCTGCCAAGGAACATTAACTTTGCTTAAATTTGTGTTAAACTCTGTAAATGACTAAATGAAAAACCTGCTGGCATAGATTATGCTCCTGTTGACCGGAAACAAATCAAATTGTATTCCATTGAAACATAATGATGCTCTTTATTGCATTCATCTTTATTCCTCCCTTAAATCTCTAGATGTAGTTCATCATTCTGTTTTTAGTGTTAAATCTGTGGTTGACACATCACTGTGTGTTGCATAATATGGTAGCTGTTGGTGTCCCAGCAGCAAAGTGACAGGCAAAATGAACGCATGTAGATTCACACAAATGTAAAATTATAAAAACAAAGCTTCAGAGGCAAATTAAAAAGTTTGAGATAAGATAAACCTTATCTACCACTGAGAGAAATGTCACTGATACCTGTGCACCAGTGGGGAAAAAGTATGCCATGACAGAGTTCATGATAGTACTATAATCAGTGTAAAAAAAAGAAAAGAGATCATTATAAATATTCAAAAGTATACATACCCCTTGATCTTCTCCACAGTATGTTTAGACTACAGTAAAAACATTGAGACCGATATATTGTCATTAAATGCTGGGCAGTGTGCGGTGGGGATTTGGGGTATGTCTTCACTTTGGTGGAGGGGCTGGCCGGCCTGCTAGGAGCGGCTGGGGTATGCCATGCAGGTGAATGCGTGGCAAGCATGCCGGGGCTCCTCCAGGTTTGTGATGTGTGGTTGGTGGGTGGCCTTCCTCCACTGCTTCATCCTTCATCTCTGACCGCCGGGCTGCGGTTGCAGTTGGGTGGGTGGGGTGGTGGAGTGCATCTTGTACTTGTGCTGAGGCCGCCGGCGGGTTGTTATCAGTCGGAGGAGGTGGGTCGTGCCGAATGTGGAAACCCGGCTGTCAGGGGCACATGTTTATTTTATTTGTACATTAATTATTTTCTGTATCTTTTTGTATATATATGTATATTTATTTAATTTTTATTTTTTTGTTTATTCTTTTATTTTATGTATTTATTTTTATTTATTTATTTTGTATTTTGTTTCTCTCTCATGGATGAGCGAGCTGGGGCTGGTGGGGTTGGCTGTGGCAGGTGCCTCTGCCCGCAGGTGTGTTGGTGGTTCTCTATGTTCGGGGCTGACAAAGAGGAAAATAAAGAATAGAGAAGAATGGGGATTTGATATATTTTGAAGTGGCATGATTGTTGGTGCCTTGTTGATGTCAGAGATCAGAGGAAAATGGACAGACTGGTTCCAGATGATAAAAATGCAACAGACTGCACGTTACAGCAGTAACTGCACGTTACTGCTGTAACCATGGTGATGCGGTCCCATTGTCCTTCCTTCAGACCGGGAAAACTGCTCCACTCTGCGTCGTAGAGACAGGGTTTCTGCTGGGAACTCTCTGGACACAGTTTGCTTCTGTAGACCTCAGAGAGAAAAGTCAAGCAACGCTTGTACCTTAATTACCCCGTTCATGAATGAATACCGGATAGACAAACAGCAATTCATTCCTACTGAACTTAGTGCATGTGATCGCGTGATCGTATGACACTCTTGGATCCAGTTTGAAGAGTTATGTCTGTTTGCCAGCAAAGAGACATTAGCGCGCTGTATCCCTCCTTCCAGTTCCTCGGAGGACCTGCGTGGAAGAGATCTGTTTGTTGCAAAAGCTGGGTTTTTATTCGGACAGTGACGTCACGGGAAGTCCGCTGTTATTCCCTGTTCCTGGCTATGCTGGAAATAGGTTAATATGATTTATTTTTGAAAGTTCTAGAAAAGTTCTTATCATGTTGCACCCATAGCTGTGGTCCCAACACAGGAACAATCTTTAACGGCAAAGTAAACAAAAACAAAGAACAAAATGGCAGATCCTGACAGACACCAGGGGTGTTTTAATATTTTTCTTTGGGTTTTTGCTGCAAGGCAATATTTTGAAGAACAGAAAACCAAAAAACGTTTCTCCTGGACCGCAGGCTCTTCTTCCTGCTAGAATTCACCTGCAGTTCACAGAGGTATGAGTTTATATATAGATAGAAATATAGTAACATTATGTAAGAGTTGACAACATGTTGCAACATGTTTTCTTCTTATTGTTTTTAATTTCTATATTGAAAACAGGATGGCTCTCATTGTTTCTCAACAAAATGACAACATAAGTAACACATAATTCAGAGAGCTTTTATTATCTCTAAAAAGGGAAAGTTGTTATCACAGTGGTAGTCAATCACAACTAAGGATATAATCAATAAAAAAGTTGATGCATTGAAAGAAACTAAACTATTTCATTAAAGCAAAAAATGCCTTTGCTGTCAGAAGAATCAGTGAAACATTGTAACTTATTATTGGACTTTATGCTGACCTTTTTCATGTACCTTACTAAATTAACTTGATTTAGTAAGGTGTTGTGATGATTGCACATCTGTGTGGACATTTGAACACACACATTTCTAATTCAATCCATATTTTTATAATTTTGTCTCATTGATTTTACACTTGTAAATTTCTTAAATGCAAATTTTTTTTATGAGTATTTAGTTTAACATCAGTTCTCTTCCTTATATTTCTTGGTGTTTGTAGGTTCATTGTAGCTTACACTTGCAGTTTAGATGAGTGAATTACTGATGAGCAAGGAAATATTGGGAAACATTTTTAGATAATGGCCAAATGGCTATTATGAAGGTCAAATATATATTTTTTAATTTGCCTTTTCAATTGTGCTCAGGCTTATTGGTCAGCATACTGTATTTATATTAATTTTTATCTGCGAAGTTGAGTACAACATAGAAAGTTGTTAAAGGAAGAAAACCCATGAATATTTCTGAACTTTTTAGAAAGTGAATACATTACACATGCAACACTAAGCTTGGACATCAGTGCATATTTAAATAAATATTTAATATTTATTTATATATTTAAATAAATATTTAAGTAAATTAAATAAATCTTTAAGTAAATTAGGTAAAATGAGATGAAAAATTTTTTTAACATAATTATTTTGTTTTATTTCATGGGGATATTTATTAATAATTTATCAATAGCAGTATTTATTTATTTATTTAATTTTGAATGAAACGGCTCTCCATTCAGGAGGAGGAAGCAGGCAGAGAGCAGCTGCCCATAATCAGACTGCCTATATTGGACCAAAAAGGAGGACGAGCCCGCTGAATCTGCGGAGCACAAATATGCAATATTTAACCTAAAACTAACTTCGAAGGTCAAAAGTCCACGGTTTTGCGCTTTTACATCCTTGTGCTCATTGTTGCCATGGCTGAGACAAAAACGTTTTCATAAAGCCTAAAATTGTAACTTCTTCAGGCAAACTTTGGAGCTTCACCATCCAGACAGCAGCGTCTCTCCTCTTCGCTTCTCCTGCCACACGCCCTGACATCAGAACCCCTGAGGCTTATTTTAGAAGTTCTGGCTGAGCTGTGGTCCAGATAAT
The DNA here is from genome assembly GCA_036250325.1 of Characodon lateralis. NCBI lineage: Eukaryota > Metazoa > Chordata > Actinopteri > Cyprinodontiformes > Goodeidae > Characodon > Characodon lateralis. The sequence continues at coordinate 4,377 of JAHUTJ010035729.1, forward strand.
TATCCCAGTGGATCATTTCAGACATAAAAACATAAATAAGACATTCTTGCATATACATTATTACAAACGTTATTAGTAGGCCTATTTAGTTTATGTTTTGGTTTTTTGTTTATTTCTTATCATTTCACGCAGATTACTTTAATGTGACAATGTAACACAGTAACATTTATAGCAGCACAGCACTCACGGCTGGAGGCGGGGCTTCAGTCAACATAACTTCATCTGTCGGCGGCCAGTGGAACACAACCGAGTGGAGCGAAACGGCTCACTTTCACCCCTGACTATAGGCTTAGGCTGCTGGAGGACATAATGACTACTTTCCCTCACTCTGCTACATTCTCATACTACTCTCTAGTTTTGTGTCATTTGCTGTTATTTAAGTTTTTAATTTTATGTTCTCTCTCTGTTTTTCTCTTTCTAGAAGCTACATCTGACTTGGCTCTGTGTTTAGCTGTGACACCTTCCTGGAGGGAGACATCAGCCAAGCTGCTGCTACCAACAGCTTAATGCTCACCTTCTACAGATGTTACACTTGGCCTTGTCTTTCAGTGTTTAACCCTATCTCTCCTGAACATAGCTACTGGCTGAGCTTCTACTGTGACTAACTGTATGTGCTCTCTTTCATACTCTAGACTTGAAAACTGGCTCAGAGTTCATCTGCCTAGCTGTCTTTCTCTCCAAGATGAAGCCACTAAAGGAGCTACAACCATTAATGTTTCACTTTTCTTTCCTATAGAAAGTACTCCTGGATCAGTGCTTCTGTGTTCATTTTTGTCTCTGTTCTCTCAAACCCCCAGTTGGTCATGGCAGATGGCCGCTCATACTGAGCCTGGTTCTGCTGGAGGTTTCCTCCTGTTAAAAGGGAGCTTTTCCTCTCCACTGTCACTACATGCATGCTCAGTATGAGGGATTGATGCAAAGTGACCGTCCACTGTCACTACATGCTCATCCAGGAGGACTGAATGCTGCTAGTCACTGACTCGATGCAATCTTCTGGATTTCCTAGATAGAAAACCTTTTAACCAATTTGAATAATAAACTGATTTTATTTGATTTTAGTTGTTTCATAATTAGGATTATTTGGAATGTACGTACCCAACTTGAAATCTCTTGAAATCTGGTTCGATTGAATTGACTTTGTAAAGTGCCTTGAAATGACATGTGTTGTGAATTGGTGCTATATAAATAAAACTGAATTGAATTGAACAGTATTTTTTGTTGCTTTTGTTAAAGTGTTTTTAGTCTGTGTTTGGTCTAAGAAATGTAGAGCAAATAACTGAATGCGGGATGAATGATGTAGGTTGAGATCATGGCCCGAGGAGTCAGAGACAAGATTATTTTTCTATTTTATTACACCAAATATTACAGTATTAGAAAATAGTAAAATATGTAGCTACATTATTTCACTCTATATGTTAATATAAAAAAGTGATGTATAACAGAAGATGTTTGAAAATACATTGTCATAATTTATGCCTGAAAGGGTTAATGAACACTCATGACTTCACTATTAAGTAGGGTTTTACTGTAGTTTGGGCTAAATTGAAAAGCAAGTTTGCCTTGAAAAGTTCCATGAACAATCATTTTGATTAAACTTTGTGATCTTGTGGCATTTTCTGGTTCAACATAACTTAAACCAAAGCATGTGGTTTTATTTTGAAACTCAGCACTGTTTACCTGTGAAACCTTGACTCAGTAAAGAGTGTCTTATCTGTTTCCTGTATTCGGTAATAAAACACTTGGCGCATTTACCCCACCTCAGTTTTAGATGAAGACATGGAGAACATCCTGAATATTTTTGGCTTGGAGTGGATAGACAGCAGGAGTGTTTTGATATTTTTCTGTGTTTTTCTACTGCTGACAGATGTTTTGAAGAACACAGTGCCTAGAAACTTTCCACCTGGACCGTGGTCTCTTCCTTTAATTGGAGACCTTCCTCGCATTAAGGCTTCCAAAATTCACCTGCAGTTTAAAGAGGTAGGAGACCGCATACAATGATAAAATACCAGCCAGCGCTGTTGCATAAGTGACTAAGGCTCAAGAAAATCCCAAGGATCCTGTTTATTATTTCTTTATTCATGAATTCATTATTTTTATATTAGGATGATAAATGAATAAATTTAAATTAAAAAATATATATATATATTTTTTAAGAAAAGTAAAACATACTACATACTAAATTCAGAGCAAAAGTTTTGTGGAACAAGCTAATTATTGATTCAAGAGCAAAATGTGACTAAAATGAACTCTAACCTTTTTTTTTTTCTCGAGCTAAGTACCCATATTAATGCAGTAAACTTTTGCCTGCATCCTCCAACATTCTGTGTAATTTTTGCTGCCATTGATCATATTGTTCCCTCGTCCCTTTCATTCCACTCTTTATAGATATACTTTGAAAAATTGTACATGCCTGTCAGTTTTTATTTGTAGTTAACTATTTTCATGAATAACTAAGATAGTCATAAAAATGTTTAGATCTTACAAAGATTTTATTTAATTGTTTATTGCTGTCTATAAAGTGTTAATCCATTTATTCAGACTGATCCCAATTTGGGTCAGTTGACTCTTATGAATTATGATGTTTTGTGATCCTTGACCAAACTAAACTTTTTCCTCCTCTATGTACAGTGCCTTGCGAAAGTATTCGGCCCCCTTGAACTTTTCAACCTCTTGCCACATTTCAGGCTTCAAACATAAAGATATAAAATTCTAATTTTTTGTGAAGAATCAACAACAAGTGGAACACAATCATGAAGTGGAATGAAATTTATTGGATGTGTCAAACTTCCAACTGCAACTGAGATGGAGTTGCAGTTGGACAAACTCATCCACGCAGAGGTCCCCGGCCAGCGGCAGGCACCCAGGGCCAGTGACCCCACCACGCCCCCCTCAGCAACAAAAAACACTACATCACTGCCACTGCAACGACCGCCCAGGGAGAAACACTATCCAGCTCAGCTCCACCATCGCCGCCCAGCCAATCCAAACGCCAGTGACCCCACGCCCTAGAAGTGGATACAACCCCTCCACCCCACAGGCCGCAGCCCCTCCACGCCACCACCCAGTCCACCGCCCCGATCCCCCCTCGGACAAGACATCCAGCAGAGCAGCACACCTCCAAGCCCGCCCAACTCCCCCAGACAGTGCCAGCAGCTCCAGCCCACCAGTCCACGGGAGGGATACATGCACCGGCCCGGGACCTGGGCCATGCTGGGCTATGAGTTGCATTTTTTAGAAGGAGAACTGATGTACTTAAAATAGTTCTAAAAATAAAGAATATATTTCATTTCAAATGTCAGAAAATGCATAGTAACAAACATCCTATTTTATATTTGTGCCCCATAACCAGATTGAATGAACATGAAGAGAAAGACATTGGGATGCATAATGCCTTTTTAAGATTTTTTAAATGTTTAACTTGTGTTCAGTTTGCAGAAAAATATGGGAATATTTTCAGTCTTCGTTTGTTTGGTGGAAGGATTGTCATCATCAATGGCTACAAGCTTGTGAGAGAGGCTCTGGTCCAGCAAGGAGAGAACTTCGTAGATCGTCCCCACATGCCATTATTTGAAGACTTAGTTGGGAATAAAGGTGTCATTCTTTATCAGAAGCTGCAATTTCCAATCGAGCACAACACATCCATCTCATTGAACACCAGGAATATTAGTTTTGGTAACTACATAAATGTTCTATAAGTATCAACAGAAAATTGTTTTGTTGTTTTAAAAAGGTCTTGTAGTTTCCAGTGGTTATCGATGGAAGCAGCAGAGGAAATTTGCTCTTCATACACTCAGAAACTTTGGTCTAGGAAAGAAAACCTTGGAGCTATCCATCCAGCAGGAGTGTCTCTATCTCACAGAGGCTTTTTCTGATCTACAAGGTAAAAATAGAAAAACTTGTTTTGTGTTTAGGACAAGCTTTGCTTGAAATATTTAGTGTCTTAGGTTTATTAGGTCTACCTAGCTAGTATCAGGTGGGACCTGTTTTTGTCTTCAGAATTGCTTTAATTCTTTGTGGTACAGATTAACAAGGTGTTGCAAATATCCCTCAGAGGTTTTAGTTGAAATGGATGTTCCAGAAATGAGTTTGAGATAATTCGAGCTTAATTCGAGCACCATGCAGTGCCCCCCTCTGCTATATTTGGCCCCATCCTGCACCTGAATTTGAATGTACTAGAGACACTTGGGACTTTAGGGTTGGGATGGGAGAAACACTGCTGTGAACAAGCAGTGGGGTCTAGCACTTCATTCTCAGGGTGGTCCCCTGGCTCCAGCCACTGAGCCTGTGCTCCGGGAGCCTCTGGTGGCCTATGGCTCCCGTGTGTTGGGCTTGATGAGGGCTGTGGGGGCTGCACTGGGCTCTGGTGGGTATCCCTCCCTCTAGAACCTTTGGGAATTGGCCCCCAGGGTGAAATACAAAGTGTCCCTCCTGTAGTGAGCTGGTGCCTGCCCAATGTGTTGGGGGTTCTGGGGGTCTTCCCTGTCTGGTGCTGGGCGGTCTTGCTGTCAGGGGTTTATGTGGTTCCTGGGCTGCCGGGGGGACCGGTTCACGGGCTTGGCCTGCGTTGCTGGGGAAGGGCTCTGTGGCTGGATCAGGGGGGCTCAGTGCACTACGTCTCACTCTGTATCTCTTTGGCCTGGGGATTGCTGCTCCTGTGCCTTGCTGACAATCTACTTCTATGCTTTATGTCTGGTTGCCTGGGACTGCTGCAGTCTTCCGGAACTGGGTCTTCGTGCCATTTGCTTCTCATAGGTGATGTGGATTGCAGGCCTTACCGTTCTCGCCACACTCACAAATGTACACTTCCAGCACTGCTACCACTGTAGCTAGCCTATATGTAAAATACAAAAAATAGTACATTCCAAACATTTGCATATAGAGCTGCAAATACATAAAAAACAACTTTGCTTTTTTACATCATTTGATGCAAATTTTCAACATGTTCAGCATGATTCATTATACACTTAGCTAGCTTTCACCAAATAAACCACGAAAGCTTAGAATAAATCGTACAGCAACTAAGCTCTTCTTCCTGCTGTCTCAATGTTTTACCCACAGCTTTCCTTAAGAAAGCTTTGCCTGTCATAACGTCTGTCTGATTTAACTCAAATAATAAACAACATAATCCCTTTTGTCAGGTTTTTTTCCCCCAGGCCCTAAAAACAGCAATTATCAAACCGCTATTGAAAAAGAGTAACTTGGACAAGCTGCTACTGCAGAACTACAGGCCTATCTCTAACCTCCCCTTCATCAGCAAGATTATTGAAAAAGCTGTGTTTCAACAGTTAAACAACTTCCTAAGAATGATCAGCCACTTTGATGTCTTCCAGTGAGGCTTCCGAGCTCACCACATGTACAGAGACTGCTCTTGTCAAGGTCTTAAACGACATTCATATAAATGCAGACTGTGGAAGAACCACAGTGCTGGTATTACTGGACCTTAGTGCAGCATTCGACACGGTTGATCATTCCATTTTATTAGAGTGCCTGGAAAACTGGGTCGGCCTTTCTGATACAGAACGATTGGTTTAAATCCTACTTGAAGGACGGGGACTTTTTTGTGTCATTAGGTAACTTTACATCAGAGACAAAAATCACATATGGCGTTCCCTCAAGTAGAGGGGTCAATACCCATAACAACTAAAATGCCAAGGAAATTATTACACTAAGGCATTTCCAACAATTCACATGTGACTGCATTTTGGTCTATTTTGACCAAACTATGGACACTATAGTTTTTAGTAGAACATGTGGATAAAAATTTACAGTTACAATTTCAAACACTAAAACAAAGACACCTAGCATAGTAATTAACCACTGAACAGTACATCTGTTGTCTAATAAGTTTGCTTGTTTTTGTTTCAGGGCAGCCTTTTAATACCCAAAAACTAATCAACACGCTGTATCCAACATAATCTGCTGTTTGGTCTTTGGGAATCGATTTGAGTACAATGACAAGCAATTCCAGACCATCCTGCAACAATTCAACGAGACAGTCTACTTAGAAGGAAGTGTGTGGGCACAGGTGAGAATAAAAGAAAAATTTCCTTTGAGAAAACCAAAATATGGTTTTAGTGTGAAGTTGTACCATTAGTGCTGGGATAGCATGCTGCATATTTAAATGAAGAAATAAGCTCTTCTTAACCAATGAGGAGTTTAATAAATCATAATCTCTGTAAACAAATAGCTTAAAGTAAATACAGATAAAGAGGATGGATGGATGGATGGATGGATGGATGGATGGATGGATGGATGGATGGATGGATGGATGGATGGATGGATGGATGGATGGATGGATGGATGGATGGATGGATGGATGGATGGATGGATG
>JAHUTJ010035730.1:0-10704 GCA_036250325.1 Characodon lateralis
TTCTTGTCATGTCTGCAGTAGAAGCCATTCAGACGGTTGGCCAGGAGACGACTCTGTTCAGGATGGGTGGAGGGGCTCTTGTAGGCAGTCAGGTTTCTCAGACCGGTCCATACAGCCGAAGTGTCACAAAATATCAGATACTGCATCTATTTAAGAACATACATTATAACAGTTAATTGTCTATAATATGCAGTACATGGTTTTTTACTATGTATAATATGTACTATGTATAATATTACTTAAGTTTTACTGTACAGATTTTAGTAACTGTGCAGTTTACAACAAAGCGTTTAACATCCTTCCCATCCTGTTGACTATGAGTATTGACTAAGAGAATATCAGAAAGCAGTGTGCCTTCTAAAATTAAATAAAACTAAACAAAATAACTAAATAAAAAGAACAACAAAGAAGTGGAGAAGTAGAAAAATGAAATTGGAGCAAATAAAATGTGCTAAACAGTGTTAGAAATTGAGTCCTTTCTGTATAATATGTGGAACAAGATGGGTGGTGTTGGTTATGGGGATTAAATAGCTGCTAGTATCAAACATTAATCTTAGACCAAATCAGATGAGGAAATTTCACTGTAATGTTCTGAAGTCAATTGGATTAAGTCAATATCACCAAGCATTTTAATCTCACATCAATTTCAGAAAGGCTTTTCAGTTGAATCTAATCTATCACAATGTTGAAGGGATACGTAAAATAATGATGTGACAGATTAAAACTGTTTTAATAGTTGTTTTTTTTAGGTTATTTCCAAGATTAATCAAATGTAGATTTATGTTTTAAATTTACACTTCATCCTGCTGTGTCACAGGAGTCTGGATCATATTCTTTGAGCAAAAGACAATCTTCGACACCTGTACACTGCCGACAGGAAGCAGTCAATCCTCACCGTGACCCTGTATATTTATATTTAAAATGTCTTCATTGGGAGCAAAGTGGAACCAAACTCAAATTCCTACTTTTGTGCACAAACTTGGCCAATGAAGCTCATTATGATTGTCTTTAGACCATCACAGGGCCAGAGAGACCTACAAGGTTCTTTTAGTAACATTACTTAACTTAACAAGCATGTTGGACAGCGGAAATATACAGGAACATCCAGGGACAAAATTAACACAGGTGCAGGGACACCACGAGAGCATTATTTAATTAAAGTCGACAAATAAATAAGGTTCGATATTTTATGGCTTTAAACCAAAATACAGTCTATTTATTTCCAAATACAAGTGTATCTCAATACATTTAAATGTCATTAAAAAAGTCATTTTAGCAACTGGTTAATTTTAGCAACTGAATTTTAAAAAGTATAATGCATATTACAGTCAGATTCAATGAATTAGAATATGTGTCAGAGGAGGCTCATTTGTCAGATTAAAAGTGTCTTTTAAAAATAACAGGCATTAAACATACTTTCTATTAAGCCCCCATTTATTATTATTGATGTAATAATCTAATATTAAATGTTGTGTATTTGTTGGTTGTAAGTGGAAAATCATCATAATTAACAGAAATAAAGACTTGAAAACATTAGTCTGTGTGTAATTAATCTTTAAACTAATCTGTTTAACTTAGTAAATTGAGTACTAAAATAATATTTAATAATATTATAATAATATGTATAATAATAAATAAAGACCTTTCTCAGAAAATGTTTATATTTTATATGACCAAAAAAGGATGTTCAATGCAGAAATGTTGCTTTACTGAAAATAATGTCCATATACTGTACACTGTATGCACTCAGTACTTCACTAAACTGTGTCTAGCTTCCTCCCACAATCCAAAATCATTTTAGGTAATAAAGACTAAATGACCACTAAATGTGGACCAGTATTAATAGATAATATTCAATAATTAATAGGAACAGTTATTATAGAATGTAGGGCAGAATATAATGAAATCTTGACTTGAATTTGATTATTTATATCCTTTGTTTTTAGTGGAGATGAGAGTGATTTACTGAAAATGTCTAAAATAACTGTCTTCTTCCTTGTATTATAAACATTGATTTATTCACAGGCTCATTTTTAAAATCCATCACAAACTTAGAACATGTTTTGTTTCTTACTTTAAAAAATCATCATTCATCAGCTTACAGGCACAATATAAAATAAAATGCATAAATATTCTCATCAACAGCTTTTTGAGGTGAGTTGAAACCCATAAAAATAGGCTTGAGGGAAAATAACATGAATGACTCAAGCAGCAGGGCTGCATGGTGGTGCAGTTGGTAGCACTGCTGTCTTGCAGAAAGAAAGCTCTGGGTTTATCTCCCTTTCTGCATGGAGTTTGCATATTTTCCCCATGGATGTTCTGGTTCTCTCTGGGTACACAGTCCAAAAACATGACTTTTAGGTTAACTGGTCTCTCTAAATTGTCCTTTGGTATAAAGGGGGGTGTGCATAGTTGTTTGTCCTGTGTTGCCCTGCGATGGACTGGCATCCTGTCCAGGGTGTATCCTACCTTTCACCTGTAGACCGCTGGAGATAGGCAGTAGCTCCCACGCAACCCTGTATGTTAGAAGTGGGTATGTTATGATTTGGGGTTGTTTGGTTTTTGGTTTCGGGTTTTTTCCTTATATGTTTTTCACGGCTCAAGTTTTGAATCACGCTTCTGTTTATTATTTTTCTGGTCATGTTTTAGTCTTGTTCATGTTTTGTCAAGTTTGGTTTTGTTTGTATATTAGAGTCCCTGTTTTTGCCGCAGCCACGTTTTGTTCTGTCTGTCAATTAAGTTTATTCGGTTCACCTGCTCCAAGTTAATCTGTCTCCTTGCTCCACCTGGTTTTCACTCCATATATACACACCTGTTCAGTTANTCTTGTTTTTTTGATCATGCCATGCCTGTCTTGCCTGCCCGTTTGTTGTTTTGTTCCTGCCTCCTGTTGTGAGTGAGTTTTTGTTATTAAACCTTTTTACTTACCGACATGCTGCCTTCTAGTCGGCATTCTGGGGTCCTATATCTCGCAAGTCGTAACAGGGTATAGAAAATGGATGGATGGATGACTTAAGCAGCACTAAAAGTTACTAACTTTGTCCAATTCAATATTGTCCACAAAACATGAAATCTACATCTGGAAGAGATGTAGAGTGTGTCCTTACAGAGTTCTTTAATCTGATTCAACAGACAGCTGCCCTCAACTAATCTGTGTCTAATTATTTTGTCTTTGAATTTTAAATGAGAATGCCCATGGGACTTGGGTGGAGGTCGGACAGAGCTGGAGCTAAAACCCATTTTCTCTTCTTCCTGACCTCTCTGAGTTCACCCTCCAGAACACAGTGGAGCACTGGAAATCAAGAGAAATAGATTAGAGATTTAATTATGCATTTAGATTTTTGGAACACAGAAAAGCCCAGAGTTAGTGTGGTTTTCCAAAGAGTATTTCTGAATTTCCTTGGAAATAGCCCCCATTTCTTGAAAAGTACTGTCTCCCTGAACACATAGGTTATATCTAGAGACAAAAACAAACCAGTTTCTCATCAACACGTTCCTCTGACAGAGAACATGATGGAAGTCTGCCATCTCACTGTCAATTTGTTGCAGTCTTTGCCATCATCAGAACACATGTGCCAGAGGAGCTGCTCACTCCAGAGACAGACTTCAGCCACTGTATACCCATTTTAAGATTTGGGGTTCACCTTGACATTTCCAGCTAATAACACCGGCTTGTGGCTTTAGGGTTTACAGGGTTTTACACATGCGAATGACAGTTCTGCAACGGGGGACTCTTATGATGTAATTGAGTCAGTCAGTTCAGGATTACTGGCCAAAAACACAAGTGCTTTCTAGGGAGATATTCCATTTGTTTTATGGTTTCATGTAACCGTAAACGTTTTCCTTCAGAGAGATATATAATATAATTACATCAAGTTGGATTTATGCTGTGTACTTTTTATCATCGCAAGTGCAGAGCATGATTTCAAATTAAGTACAAAAGAAAAACTCCAATCTTTTAGCCATATAGTTTTCCATTTTTAGTACTCAATAAAATGATGCCTAAAATCTTGTTTTGTTTGTTTAGTAACGTGATAAAAACTGTGCTTTTATTTTACCTGCTTCAGGTCTAATCAATACACTAATTTATACCTATGCATTACAATCTTAGCACAACCCTTTGCATCCATTTCATTCCGATGAACAAATAATTTTTATAGGTCATGTACCTAACCCCTGCATATCAGCCTATTTCGGGTTAATATTCTGGGTTTATAAAGGTAAAAAGGCTCGTAATTTTATTTATTTGCATGTTATTCTGAATATTTTATATCAAACCCTTTTGGGTTTCTGATCCCTCTTGTAATAAATGGCACATTGGGACCCCTTATCAAACCAAAATAAGTCTGATAGACCGCCTGGTAGTAGATATCATTTATTGAATTAAAAACTCAACACTTTCTTGCCAAATGGTAGCTGGGATAGGCAGCAGTCCTCCTGAAGGGTGTAAGAATTTAAGGTGGTTCAGGCATCCCAGCCAACATGTTCATATGGGCCCTAAAGTGATTTAGTTCAAGCTGGATGGATACTTAGTTGGCCTGTACTAAAAGTGGGCTTTTTCAATGGGGCTCACATGGGTTGACTAAAGACCAAATGGGCAAAATCAACTGAGCATCCTATGTAGGTTTTAGCTGCACAACATTTGGGTGTAGAATATTATAATTGTGCGACATTATAATTGTGCAACACATTTAACATGTGCGTGTTAAGTGGAAAACCTCTTATTTAAAGACATGTTTTGTTTGTAACATTTCACCCTGTTTTATCCCTGTGTATTTATACACCACTGGCTATAAAAGTGCTGTTCCAGGAAGTGTCAAGAGTCATTTGCTCTCTCTCCATGGGTAACTCTCCACATAGTGCACGAATCCTATAAAGAGCAGCAGGAGATAACTGTTGTTCTTTCTCTGTTTTGGAGCATGTGAAGCCTACCTTTGATTTTCCTCTGCTCTGAGCTTTGCATTGATACCATCTGGCAGGAACAGAAAGCTGGTGATATGAGGGAAAGAGAAGGAGGGGAGGAGATTTCAGGCAGCACTCTGCCGTCTGATTAATCATGCTAATCAGTGATGAGAGGTTAGAAGTCCATTAACCCGCTCTGAAACACCGCAGTCTGCCATACTTCTGAAGGCACAGACCCAGTGGTGCAGGAGCCACAGATGGGAAGCGCTAAAGCTGGAGCCTCACTGAGGCAAACTGGAGAGTGAAACACCTGTGCTGATGATAAGGTGAAGAGTGTTGACGAAGTGAATCCCAAACTTATACCCCTGGAGGGTTAGCTACCTCAATGCAACAGAGCCAGGGAAAAGAGATAAAGGGATAATGCCAAGCTCAGCTAACATGCGGGCTAACATTACTGAGACTGCAGCAGAGGTGGTCCTCTGTTCCTATTTAAATCATAATGAGCTGTGAGATTACAGAGGCAGCCACTTTAACGGGACCTTCATTTTCCTTCTTGTCACAGCCTTCATTTCTCTGCTATAGCCAGAGGAAATAAGAAAGTTATACTTCCAACATACAGGCATCGTCATTACTTCCAGTACATCTCTGTGAATAGAAATATTGATCCCTCCCCCCCCCCCCGTTTTTTCTATTATTTGATTCCCATGCAGAGATTAGCATCTAGGTGAAGGAACATTTAGCTTAGAGGCCAATTGTTCAGGAAAATAAATGAAAATGCTAAAGATTTGAGGTTTCACTTTAGCTCTTTGCAAGGAGGAAAATGTCAAAGCTTTCAGTTCAGAAGGTAGCTACAATTGTTCATGTATTTCAACTTGACTGTTTTGAACAAGCGAGAGCGCAGTTTTTTTGGTCACTGCCATTTATCAATGCCACAGACTGAAATGTATTTGCCCCTTTTCTTACTTGCCTCAAAAAGAGACCTAAAAATTTACATTAAAGCTGTTTGCCTCTGATACTTGTGGTATTTTGTTTAATGAATGAGATAAATACGCAGCAATAAATGCTTTGAAGGGAACTGTTTTGAACTCTAAATTAGATGTCTCTTCAGCTCCATATTGTTTTTAAAACAACACTCAATGGATGGTGTGGGACTTTTTAAATTAAAACAATAACAAGGAGTTAAAATCGTACCTGTTGTAGATAATTCTTAGCGTCTTTTCGTTATTTCATATAAATCCAAAGAACTTGGTCCAATAGACTGAAGCTTTTGATCTTTTGTTTTTTAGATGTCTAGATGTGTCTGAGGACAGCTTTCAGATATGAAAAATGTATTCTGCTGATGTTTGATTTTTCAGGCAGGTTGAGTCTCGGTAAAGGCTGATAATGAACTGAAATATAGCTACTGTCTTTCAACATGATCCACCAGCAACCTTGGGTTTTCTCTGCTTTCACATGTACAGTAGCTACGGATCATAATCTTCCCAGTTGAATCTGAAAAAGTACATTTGAAGGGAAAAAAATTTGTTAGGGAAAAAAAGTCCTTCACACCAGCAGCACTGGAGTATTTTATTTTCCTTTATTTTTCCAAATACAATAATCCTTAATAACAAGGTTGCAGGCTCACTTGTTGCAAACTATTCATTATTTTCTGAGACAATAATGAAATTATCACCATCATATTGATGATTATACTGAAACAATGTACCGTCTCTTGTTTTAATGACAACTGGGAGAGGAACCAGTCCCGCTAGAGACGTCAGTTGACGGTGGTTCATGCATCTGATCAGAATGCCTCTTCCCTTTGTGAGTTTTCTTGGCATGCCAACTGTTATTATACCCTCAGCAGGACCAGAGCAGTGTTTGCATATAACGTCCAGCCTGGGAAAACCTTGGGATCCTCCAGGGGTAGCTGGAGGATGTCCCTGGGGAGAGGAAGGTTAAAATGAATTTAGCTTGCAAGCTGTATGGTGGTGCAGTAGGTAGCACTGTTGTCTTGCAGCAAGAAAGTCCTGGGTTCGACTCCTGGCCTGGCGTCTTTCTGCATGGACTTTGTATGTTCTCCGTGCATGCATAGGTTCTCTCCGGGTACTCTGGCTTCCTCCCACAGTCTGAAAACATGACTGTTAGGTTAATTGGTCTCCCGAAGTTGGCCTTAGGTATGCATGGTTGTTTGTCCTCAGCATCTCTGCGCTGCCCTGCAATGGACTGGCGACCTGCCCAGGAAGTACCCCACCTCTTGCCTGTAGACCGCTGGAGAAAGGCACCAGCTCCCCCGTGACTCAATATGGATGAATATGAATGAATGGATGGATGAATTTAGTTTCATTTTCTGAAGTATACACCAACTAGGCCACCAAGACCACCAAGCAGGTGAAGAAAATAAGTATATTTACTCTTCATTTTGGCGCCTGTTAGTAGGAGGGATATATTTGCCACCAAGTGAACATTTATTCCTCAAAATGTATTATTTAAAAAGAGGAAGAATGGACAACCATAAGGATTTGAGTAAATTTGATTAGGGCCAAACTGTAATGGTTTGATGACTGGGTATGAGCATCCCCAAACCTGCAGCTCTTGTAGGGTGTTCTCAAAGTGTATTACCTTTCAAATAAAGATTTGGTGGTGGTACACCCAATTTGGTAATGTCTACAGTAAGAGCAATAAAAAAAAAAGAAAAAAAAAGAAAAACGTTTAACACAACTGGAATTGTGACAAAAAAGGCTGTACAAAGATCTAGGTTTATTCTGAACCAACTCAGTGAAAGGGTTGTATCTACCTTAGTATTGGCTGTGCTGGTGGGTAATTGATTATGTTAGTAAACTCAGCTGTAGTACATTTTTATTTTATTTTTTAATTTTGTTACCTAATCATTAGGGAGCTGTATCTTTGAAATAACTGCTTAGCTGTTTAGCAAATTTTTTTGGTCTGTTGTGATGATCATACACCTACGGACATGTCTGATCTTCACAGAAATATACGCTGTATATCTGGACATGCCTACTTGTTGCACTGTTTAGTTGCACCTTTAATAAGACTAGGTTTAACTTGGACTCAAGGGAACTTTGTGACCAGTGGATTTTTTTCCATCATTCCCAACAGAGAAGGAAAACTGAAAGTTAACGCAACCACCAAAAGGCTCTTACCCTACTGAATGGGCTACAATTGACCACATAAGAAAACACATTGATTTCAAAACAGGATTAACAGCTCTGCTGAAAGCAGATCAGATATGATTTTAGGTTTTAGGAATAACAAGAAACATCCTATGATCAATAGTAATTTATTGGTATATAGCACCCCAGTGTTTTTCTCATGGGATTCATAACTAACAGAAAGTTAACACTTAAAACTTTTCAAATACACAACTAAAGTGCTCTAAGCAACTTAAAAGCAAAGAAAACCTTTAATTAATAAAAACTTAAATTATACTTTTACTCCCATTCTTGTCTGGAGCAGTAGAGTTGATTAGGTCGATAAATATGATATTATTCCATTTAGGATGCAAAAGTTGATGTTCCCACAGGTTTTAAACCTGTATTTATTGTTTAAATGATAGTTTGTTACATATATAATTGCCAGTGCAACATTTGTCAACATAATTCTAGTGATGCATCAGAGGATGAAGGTATAAGGTGGAGAGGAGGTAAAGAAAAATCTCACTGTTAAAGAGCCCTGGCATAAGACACCTACATACTGACTGGTTGTTCAGGAGGTATGTCAAGAAAAAAAAAACTTCTGTCCTACCATCATCTGTGGAGTCTTGTTGCTACTGGAACTTTAACTCAAACAATTTAGTTTGGTCAAATAAGACTGTGATTGAGATTTCCAGAAACACACACTTCAGGTTTGTCTAGACTTGGAAGGATGAAAATGTTAAAAAAATAACCTAATGCCCAATGTTCAATATGGTGGAGGATGTGTAATGCTGTGGATATTTTCTCTCTTCTAAATATTTTTCTTTAACCTTGGAGTCTTTGAAACACCAAGGCAGAGTTGGAAAGTTAAAAAAACTAAAGGTTTAATGTAGTATCAAGGTGTCTCCGGGTGTTCATAACAACCATTTATTTTCAGGGTTATTTTTACACATCTTTATACATAAGCCTACACCTGTTATGCCCAGATTCATTAAACAGAGTCATATGAATTTGCAGCAATTGCAGCAAGTAGTAAAAAAGCAAAACATGAAGCAAGAATGTATGTATTTGAAACATTATTTTTATGTGTTTTAATCTATAAGTTAATATATATTCATCCCTGTGGATAAATTTGTCCTCCTGGATTTAACCTGCCGTAACAATTTAGTTGCAATGTGCAGGCACAGTGCAGCACCAGGGGAGCAACTCCACTCTAGTTCTCAAAAGTGCTTTGGTCAAGGGCAACTTTATAGTACAGCAGCATGCAAATGCTCATATGAAGGTGGGAAATATGGTATTTAGAGTTTTGGTTTTTTTTTTGTTACCACTCATTCCACTTTGTTTTTGTTTTGTTTTTTAAACCGGAATAAAACATGCACAAACAGTTTTTATGGTGGTGCAGATGAAGAGAAGTTTCCAGTGACTCATTTGTGCATATTGCTATGAATAGAACATCGTGCCTGATAACCTACAGCAGCTCTGATCTGCTTTGAGATATAACAAAAGCTTCAGAATACAAAAACTGAACTGGACATGAACTGCTAGGCAGAAACATTCCTCTTGGTTAATTCTGTTTTTCAGGCTGACCAGCATGTCTGGGGCAGAGGTCATCTTTTTTTGTAGAAAATATGAGGGATCTCCGATTACTGTGTCTGTATAAATATTAATTTCCTTGATGTTAAAGGATACTTTGATCTTAAATCATGCCAAAGTTTAATTATATGTCTTTTTTTCTATTTTTGTAGCTTTCCATTTATTGTTTCTTGTCTGCATTTGCAGTGCTTGACAAAAGGATTAAAACACATTGAACTTTTTTCACATAATTTAGCCAGAAGCCATGTAGAAGACACACCAAACGTGGGAGAAGATGCTCTGGTCACATAAGGTCAGAATTAAAATTTTGAGCCTACTTGCAAAACACAACGTTTGAATAAAATTAACAATGAAATCACCCTGAACACATTATAAAATTTTACAAGTTACTATCAGTTTCAAACAGATTATGCATAATATTAGCCTCGGAAAAAGAAAAAACAATCTTTTTTATTTTTTCCCTAGTTTTTTTTGTCTGGCTTTATTTTCCTAAATTCCATATTTTACAAATCTCTATGTTGAGGATCTTTGATGATGCAGGACGTAGCAACAGGCTAACGTTAGCTCTCCGCATCAATGTGCCTTGCTGATAATGCCACCTGTGTGTTTTTTTAACAGTGTGAAGACAAAACCTAGGTGAAGAGTTGTTCTACTGCTTCATGAACTAAGCACTATGGTTCTGAAGATTGTGCATTTTAATAATAAGTGTTCTGGTGTGCTATGCTGGTTAGATCTCACCCCAGAGGCATTTCTCACAAAAATGACACCCAGGTCAGGTCCCTCCGTCTGCCTTCTCCCAGCTAATTAAAATCCTTTCTGGGCCGGGATAAAATGCAGTGCACTCTCTGACAAATCACATAGTCTCAATATCTAGAGGGACGTCAACTCCCCATTGACTGCTCATGTCTAGAAGCAAAAGAAAATTTCTTCAGGCCACATCTGACAGAGAAATTACAGGTCCTTCTCAAAATATTAGCATATTGTGATAAAGTTCATTATTTTCCATAATGTCATGATGAAAATTTAACATTCATATATTTTAGATTCATTGCACACTAACTGAAATATTTCAGGT
>JAHUTJ010035731.1:0-10698 GCA_036250325.1 Characodon lateralis
ATTGAACCTTCACACTCTGCTCTTACTGGTGCAATGTGCAATCAATGAAGACTGGCTACCAGGCTGGTCCAATTTAGCCATGAAACCTCCCACACTAAAATGACAGGTGTTTCAGTTTCATTGTTCTACCCCTGTAAATTCAACACACTGCTAAAGTAGAAATGGGTTATGGAGTGTTTTGTTAATTTATTTGAAATAAATTATGTAATAAAAACAAGTTCGGACAAATATATGATGGCATTTTATAATTGCACTTTCATCTGAGCTTTGAACCATCTCTGCAGCCTTTCTGTGATGCATGTAAAACCACACCAAGTAGTAAGAATTAAAAATAAAGCATTACACCTTTATTGGCCCATCATGGTGTTAAAACATATGATCTGTAACAGGCCATTGTGAGCATTTACATTGAGATTCAGCAATCATTATAGATAAAATGACCCTTATTCATTGCATGTGTTGTTAACTATCTGTGAATCAATATTATGTGTGTTTTTCATGTAAGAATAAGAGAGAGGTACACAAAAATGTTCTCTATGAAAAGCCATGGCATGAACGCTTTTAAATGTGTTAAAGTATTTTGGGTTTTCTATGTAATCAGTAAAAAGTATAAATAAAAACAAAATAGTGGAACTCAATTTTTGGGATGAGTTTGTTGTTTAAACAGAGAAGGTGTTATGTTTGAATGTGAGCATGAAGCAGGAACATCAGTTTGACAGGAACTCCTTTTTACCAGCTTTAACAGCAACTTGTTCTGTCTCAATACAGCAGCATTCCAGGTGCATTTCCCACTACACTTCTTTTTCTTCTCTCATTCCCCAAACTCAAACTCAGCCTTCTGTGCCACCTAGTGGTAAACACATCAGAAGGGCTTATAGCTTGTTAGTTAAAGACAAATACAAATAGTGGATAAAAATGTTTCTTTTTCTTTGTGGATCAAAAGAGTTTATTGTCATGAGGTGAAGTAATATTCTTGAAGGGTTTTGCCTATGGGCAATATTTCCGCTGTTTTGCTTGGCGGAAGTTTGGTTTCCTTCTGGTGCACTTTTCTTTTAATTGTTATGTAATCAGCAGGTCATTGTAAAAGAATTAATTCCCCAGAGGTATTTGTACTATATCCAACAAACTGTAATAGACTTAACTATTGAGACCTGTATGTCTGTGTTTCTCTAGAAGGCCGGCTGCTAAACAGTACCTAAATGCATTATGTAATTCAATAAATTTGTCTTTCTCTCTCCTCCCACCTCCGTCACAGCTTGGCTCAAGATGTTTTCATTAAGCACATAGGTAATTCCAGTGGGTTTATATGTGTCTGGCTTGACAGTTAAAAACAACAGCTGCGGTTTACATCGTGAGCCTAATACTCACACCTGCACAGTGTGACAGAACAATGGACAATGAGCGAAACCGGTCTGCAGGTTCCCTCATGCCTCGGGATCACTGACGTCTCTGACGCTCCTTCTCCTTGTTCATTCTTTATCTAGATCTTACGTAAATCTGAACTAAAGAAATGTTTTTCAACATTTCTTTTTTCTGTGACACACTATCTCATACTTATCAAATATTCCAGATAAACTGCTCTGCAATAACAAACACTTTCTTTGTCAGAGGTTCTCACAAACTAACAACACGCTTGGCTGAGCAGTGACAGGAGTAAAGGATGGGAGACAATTAGCTGATCTATGGTTCTGCAAAATGTATCATCAGTTCTTATGTGTGGTAAAACTGTTCTTTATATGCAGAACTTTGGGTAGAATTTAGATTTTGTGTTTAGTGTTTTATTTAAATAATATGTCAGCATGACATACGTTCACCCAGTCTTTCTTCACTAGTCTTAGTCTTGTCAACAGGATTTCTTTCACAATTATGACCATTAAGCACATTTTTGCTGTCTGATGAAGCCTCAGCTGTAGTCTAAACCAGACTTTGTTGAGATGATAAACCAGTTTAAGTGTGAGCAGTAAATGAGATTGCTTGGGTTTGCATGTCAGCCTCATTGAGAAGCCGAGGGGCAGATAGTAGAGAGTGGGGTTGAGAGTAGTTTCTTCTCAGTCTTGCCCGCAGACCTGGAAAACCTTGATAAGACACTCAGGTTCTGAAGGCTTTAAAGAGACATGCTGGTGTGGAGTGCGGAATGAACAGATTGTGGGGAGGAAGAGGGAGACATGAAGGCAAAGAGGGAGGGAAGCTGGTGGAAAGATGGCGAGGATACATAAATTCATTTTGGAAGTTGCTTCAGTAAGGCGTTTTTTTGTCTGCCTTTATGTAAAAAAAAATCCTGACAATCCTTTTAGTCACAGCAGAGATTGGAGAAGTCCACACAAGGAATAGTTACCATCCTCCCTTAACACACACCCACACACCCACACACACAAACACACACACACACACACACACACACACACACACACACACACACATACGTCCTGTTTATGAGTTGATCTTTTCTTGCCAACGGTTTGAAACTTCATTAATTCTGACTGAAGGCAGGGCTCAGTGTTACTGGCAAATATGTTTCTCATACAGTTTAAAACCTGGGTGTGAGCTTCCAAATAAGGTTTTAGGTTAGATGAAATGCATTTCATTATCAATGAAAACACCACTAACAGTTCAAAAGTTATTCTCTGTACCCCTGGAGATAAAAGGGGTTTTACATTTTAAGTAAAGCAATTGGGTTGAAAAGATTTGATTTTGTTTCTTTCCCACACTTTGCTGGGTTTATTTAGCATAAAGTATTTTTGATCCAAAGTAGAATAGCTTCTCTGAGGAGGTTTTTTCAGAGCTGCACCTCAGCAGTGAGGCCTTTATAATACGATGTTGGAAGCCTAGAGGGTCAAAGTCTTTATTATGCAGTTCTGTTGTGTCTTGCAGAAGTATTGAACTGTTTCACTTTTATGTTTTAAACACAAATGTCAGTAAATTCTTTGATGATTTTGCTTGATAAAGTTTCCCAAAGTTGGACATAATATTTTTACAATACATCAAAATTGTAAAAGCTCAGTACCCCTGAGTCATTACTTAATACAACCACCTTTACTTTTTTTTGCAATTACAGAAGCAAATCTTTTTGGGCTGAGCTTTGTACATAGAGACTGAAATATTTTGTCAATTTTTCTTTGCAAATCCACTCAAGTTCAGTTAGTTTTGAAGGAGTGTGAATGTGAAAATCAATTTTTTTAAGTTGTGCCCTAGATTCCCAAATTGCTCTAGGACTGGAGATTGACTAGGCCATTCTTACCATTAACTATGCTTTGTTCTAGCCATTCCATAGTAGCCCTGGCTGTATGTTGTCCTGCTGGAAGGTGAATCCCCAACCCTGTCCTGACTCTTTTGCATCCTCTAACATGTTTTCTTCCAGGTTTGCTCTTTATTTAGCTCCTTCCAGCTTCCCATCATCTCTGACCAGCTTGTCTGTCCATGCTTAAGAAAAACATGCCCACAGCATGATGCCGCCACCGCCATAAATCACCCAGTAGTGTTTTCAGGGTTATGTGCAGAGTTAGGTTTTAAGCACACATAGCTTTTGCATGTAATCCAAAACATTTAGGTTTGGTTTCTTTTGACCAATGGCTTTGTTTTTGCCACTTTTCCACAAAGGTCAAATTTTTGGATTGCTGGAACCAACTGTTTCTCCCACCTGAGCTGTGGATCTCTGCAGCTCCTCTAGAGTTACAGTGGGCCTCTCAGCTGCTTGTCTGAATAATTCGCTCCTTGCCTGTCCTGTCACTTAGGCTAGACACCCATGTCCTGGTAGGTTTTTAGTGGTGTAATATCCATGTTTTGATGATGGATTGAACAGTGCTCTGTGAAATTTTCACATTTTGGGCTAATGTTTTATTCCCTATATTTAGGAATTAGAAAATTTCTGAAGCCAATTAAGGGATGCCTCAATGGTTCAACACACTTCTGTATTTTGTAAACCATGTATTTTTTTTCCCTCCACGTAAAAATTATGCATTGTTAGGCACTGTAAGTTTGTGACTTTTGCAAGCTTGTGAATAACATGAGCTGGGTGAGGTAAAGGTTTGGTGTTTTTGTGATTTCCATGAGCCGGTGAGTGGTTTCTGGCTTGAAAAACATAGGTTGATGAATGAAGATGGGGGGACTGGGGGGTGAGGCGGCAAAACAGTTGACCATAAAGAAGAGACACATAAGGTGTGTTTTGATTTGGTCGTGAAAGACTTAAGATGGTGGTGGAATTCACATGGAACCTGACTCTTTATCTCTTTTATCTCACTTTGCTCGGGTTTAGTTTACTTTTCATGCTCCAGTTATAAAACACAAGTAGAGTTTTCTTCTGACTGATCTTAAGAGTGAGTCGAAAGGAGATAGCTCTATAGGGGAGTGGGGAGGGTTGAATATTTTATAGGGGGCAAAACATTTTACTCTTTAAGTTGGTCAGATTGGGAGAATAACGTTACCCTTGAACAAAAGCTAAACATATGAGTATAATCTCAGTGTTGGTGAGCTGTAAGAGGTTTTATGCAGTCTAAGGCTACAGCTATCCAATATTTTGGTAATAAAGTACTCTAATTAATAATTTTTTGGTTATTCGAGTAATCAGATACAATAAACTTGCTACGCCAGGTGATTTCATCTTGTTTTTCTTGAATCCCTCGGCCTAAATCTATAGTAAAAGCTTTGCCTCCGTTTCCTCCATCAGAACTTTGCATGCTCATTGCCCAGCCTCTACAGACAATATAGTAATCTATTTTTTATTTATCAGAAACCTTCAAGACATTTCCTTTAAAGACAAAAGCTAACAGTCACTTTGGTCTTGGATACCTTTCTTGAGAGATGAGTTGTCACTCTGTCTGCAGCATCAAGTTCAAGGCTTTTTTGTTACTCTCATGACAAGCTGGAGCTCCAACAGGTATGCAGACAGAATTAAGGTAAAATTCAGGTTTTTCCTGCCTGGTTGCAACACTGTTCGCATTCATGATCCAAAGCTTTGTGTCTAGGGCCTTTTGAAAATGCTTTTAAACCTGAAATCCCTTTATAATAGTGCGTCAGATCCTAATGTGGAGGTTTTTTTTTAAGTCGTCGTAAAGCAAGTTCAATTTGGCTGAATGGTCACAAGGAAGAAGCCATTACTTAAAAAACCAACATAAAAAGCCAGGTTACAAATTGCAAATACAATCAGGGACGAACACCTTAATTTATAGAGACATGTCCTGTGGTCTGATAAAACAAAAATTGAAGTGTTTGGTCATAATGACCATTATTTGACATTTCCACTGTGAGGTAAGGTGGTGGCAGTGTAACATTGTGTGTTTGTTTTGCTGCAGGAGGGATTGTTGCACTTCAAAAAATACATGCCATCAATAGGAAATAACATTCTGTGGAAATATTGGAGCAACATCTCAAAACACAAGGTTTTGGAGTGGACACCAAAAAGTCTGATCCCATACCCATAGCATATTTGTGGTCAGAGCTGAAAAGGTTTGTGTTCACTATAGGTGGCCTACAAACCAGACTCAGTTACACCAGTTGTGTTGGGGGGACTGAGCCAAAATTCCCGCAAACTATTGTGAAAAACATGTGGAAGGATACCTGAAAGCATTTCAGACAAGCCATGCAATTTAAAGATAAATTCTATCTTACACTGAGGAAATGTATGTAAACTTTTGAATTTAAAGAGAGTAAAAAATAGATCTCTAAAATTGCTTTGATTATTCCTGCAAATTAAAATAAAAATTCGGCAATAGCTGTGATTTAATAACTGCCCCTGTAAAAATGTGGCCACTGAACAGTATACATTATATGAAATAGCACCAGCAATATTTTGCTTCAAAGATTTTTTTTGTAATGAAGTCATCCGAGGAATCGTTTAAACTTGCTGCCAAAGTAAAACATGATGTGTGCTCAACTTTAACCAAGTAGTTTTTCTACAAAGAAACTGAATAAGCAGTTAAAGCAACTTGGCAAAACAAGTCTCATTAGTGATCCACTACTAGTCTTAAAGATATCAAGTCCGATGGAAATTCCCTCAATTGCCAGACCTTCTATTCTACTTATAGGGTCTTGTAGGGAAAACATTTAATACGTCTTCAAAAACTTTCCATCCTAACTCCGCAGGAATGTCTAATGCAGTCTTTGTGATTAAAAACTGAGATGACTTATTTGTGGATGTTCAAATTTTTAATGTGACTGATGCTGTGGTTACAGGATGCTATGGAGTGAATAAAGATAAAGGACACTTGGTCTATCAAACTGTTATTTTGTGATCTTCTATTGATACAACTTAAAAAGATGAAAAAGGTAATAAACCATTTGATCATTTCGTGGAACAACTTGCTGTTGGTTACTGTTGATTTTATTAGTTTATGAGTCTTAGTCATTAGTTTGCTCAGTTATGGTATAAAACAGAAGTCATATTGGAAGGAGGTGCATGTAATAGTTTGGCATATTCTCTACTGAAGGAATCTTCTGTGTTTTCTGCCCATGCTTGTTTGTTGCTTTTTATGCTCTGTGGTCTACAATGATTATATTGATTATTCTTTGTCCTTTCAGCTCGTGCTTGTCCTTTCATTTTACCTAGCATCTTTTACTTAAACTTTTTTGTTTTGGTTGTAACCAACAGTCCTTAATTTGCACCTGGTAAAACTCACACAGAACTCACTCTGTATGACCATGTCCCTACTCTAAGGATCACTGTAATTCGAAGTTTACCAAATTACTTTGAATCCATCCATAACTAATAAGCTGAACCCACATAAAGTGATGATGTTTTGAGAGTTGTATTCTGCAAATGATGATCTGGAACAGTGTTGAGATTATTATGTTTTAAAGCACTCATGCAAGACTCTGAGGGTTGTTTGGCAACTGTTTTATGGTCACAAGAAATAGTTATACAAGAAGGCTGAGACCACTGACACCAGATTTAACTTCCTCCAGCCAAAATGCTCGTTTGTTCCTTTAATTTTGCACAACCAAGTCAGTGTGATTTTGTGCTTTCACCTCAGCCACCAGCGCATGACTGACTCTGACACCTAAGACGTACCACAAGAGGTGATTGTTTCACTTGTGAATGAGGCTCACACCACAGACCGAGCTCATTATGCTGCAGTTCAGCATTCTCACTGTTAGCAGCGGTCCTGCATGCATGCTTTATTTATTATTTAATTCTGTGAGTCTGCAGCTATTTGATGTAGGTGGTTTAGAGAATGAGTTATTCATTAAATTGAGTGAAAGCTGAAAATTGTTGTGTTCCTTAATGATGCTGGTGCGAGTTATCACCATCGCTCTTAAAAAAAAAATGCAGTGAATAACTTTAAAAAAAAAATTAAACCAGCAAGCAAAATCTGAATTTCTGATTTAAAGTAATACTCATAATTTGATGAATTGATTAATAAATTAGGCCAAAATCCTGAGAGAAATCAATTTTTTTCCCCTGCAGTAAAAAAGACGCAACCTTACTGTTAAATTCTAATAAAATACCCACAAGTTAATCTGCAGGAGGGCATCATAACTTTCCAAATTGTACTGATCCTGATGAGGAATTCATTTGTTTAGCGCTTATTTAAACTGGTGTTATATTGAACCAGACAAAATATGGTCCTTTAAAGCGGCTTTGCTTTAAATATAAAAACGCTGTTGGCTGTGACTAGATAAAATAGGGAGGAAGAATGCATAAAACATGAGGGGTCAAAATACAATGCAAAAAATGTCTGAAGTAACGAATAATAAAAACTAAAATAAAGAGATATAAAACCTTAAAAAGCAGCACTTTAGGACACGGTATGTAAAGCCTTAAATTCAGTGCCAATCGTACAAAAAATAAGCCTAGATGTTTTTTTAAGTTTTTGAAGTTGTAACACAAATAACAAACAACAGAGCAAAACTACAACACCACAGTGGTGCTGTGCTCACAGACATTTAGTAACATCCATCAAATGCTTACAAAACTTCTCAAAATGTTCTTCCTGTCCTCTAATTATACAGGTCAGCCTTTCCAACACATGGCAGAATGCTTTTTATTTTATTCATATATTTCTTGAAGGTACATCTTTTTCCTATAGCACAGGGCTATCATTATCCAAGGCCTGCAGGAGTCCAAAGACATTTAAATTATAATCTTTTGAGTCATCAGAATACATGACCAACATACATAACATTTGCACTACATGGTCATTCCATTCACAGTAAAGCATGCAGCCTTTTTCTTTTTAATATTAAGAATCTGCAATGTCTGTGGGACTAGCATTTCAGCTTAACTGCTGCAATATATGCTCACTGGCCCCTTTATTGCGCACAACTTTCTAGTACCGAGTCAGACCTTAGTGGCAAAGATTCAGAAATCTGCCTCAGATTTTGGTCAGTTGTCGGCTGCACATCCTTCATGGAAACTCCTGTTCTGCCACATCCTAAAGGTACACTGTTGGAAGGAGAACTTATTACTGTGGAGCCCACTGTAGTCCAGGGAACCCATTGTGTTATTCAAGAAACCACTTTGAGATGATTTTGAGCTTTGTGAAATGGCATATTATCCTCCTGGAAGTATCCATTAGGAGATGGGCACACTATGGTCTTAAACAATACTGAGACCAGGTCTTGAATTTAAACAACGCTCAGCTGGTCTAACGAACACGTTTTGACAATAGGTTCCTGAACTGGGATGGTCATCCTCCATAAGGAGTGTTGCTGTGATCTGCAGACACAGATCTCTGCCCACCACCCCAGCAGATCCAGAATGTGGTAAAAACAGTGAAATTAGAGCAACACCGCATGAATCTCACATTGTTTCGTAGGAGTTATGGTATAAAAGGCACAGAATGTTACTTCAACCTGTGTGGAAATGTGTTGGTAGAATGGATTCTAAATAAACTGAGCTAATTTATAATTAAAGCCTGAGATGTGTTTCATAGGAAAAGTGACCACACAGAAACATGCTGCAGCATGTCTGCTTCAATTTAAACTTAAAATAAGTGAATGATTATCAATCATGGGCTGTTAGTTAAAATATTCTTCAGCATTTAGATTAAAGCAAATCTAACGGTTTGAATATCTTAAAAGGGCTTTGATTTGAATGTTTATCTCTCTCTCCATCTCTATGGAGGGAAATGCTGTATGTTCGTCCACAGTTTATAAGCCTGTTTCTTGTACCATGTTTAGAACTGAAGAAGGCTTTTAGATGAGAGGTGAAATGTCTTCAAGACATGAGAGAATAAGTCCAGTTGCATTCTACTTAAGCATTTTGGCCTATAAGTGTTGTTTCAGGGGTAGATTTAGAGCCACTTTTTCCCGATTTAGCCTTGGGTCACAGTGGAAATGCAAGGGGGCAACAAAAACCACCCCTGAAGACTACCCTGATTATTGAAAAGGTTCCTGCAATGGTCCTTAAGGGACCCGAAGTTGCCAAAGGATCACTCACACCATTACACCACCACCAGCAGACTGAATCATAATAGGAGGCAGGATGTATATCTGTTAGGAAAATTCAATGCCATTCTTCTAAAGTGGCTTAATTAAACATATTGGTTGCTGTCAATTTATTGTTTTATTTCTTAAGTTTTCATCCTAGTACTTTGAATTGAACTTCTAGTGGAGCTGATGAATAAAGGAGGACTTAGTTGTTGCTCACATCACCTCTAATCATACCCAGTAAAGCTGCAGTCGGCCTGTAATACAACACACATACCTCTTTTCTTTCATGTCTCACTTGAGACATCAGGTAAGGTTAGAATAAAACAGGTGTGAAAGGATAAAAAGTAAAGTCGCGATGGTTTTCAATAGTAGAATAACTCTCCTGTAAGGTTAATGTGGCTTCTGTTCACAGATGCTTTGACACATACTCTTTTCTATATGGAATAAAGCACATCTTATTAGGCTAAAGCACAGTTTTCAGCCTGATTGCCTTCTGGCAAAAGTCAGCTAAGTCTATGGAGGTAATAATAAGTCTTCCAACCTTTAAGATAATCGGCTTTTCCCCCGAGAGTCTATTAAAAATAAAGATGAGGTGTTGGAAGCATAGAGTTAAATAGATAGGAAAATGGCAAAGCGTCACCTCATTATATGTCCAGGTGGGAAATTTCTGGCAATTATTGAATAAAAGCTGGTTGACAAGGAAGGAGAGAAAGTAATTTATAGCCATCAGTTTCTTCTGCTAATTAGAAACAAGCAATCAAATTCCTCTTTTTCTATATGTTTAAGTATTGAGGACATTTTTCTTTAGCTAACATTCAGTCCTGTCATTTCCTAATTGGCCAGATTGTGAGCTTTTGGCAGCCAAATATGAAACCCTTTACCAGGGGTCAATTATGTTGTGAGAATCATTAACATTTGGATAGTAGTTTATAAAATTCATAACACAGTTAAGGTTTACACGAGCTCATTTAAATTTGGTAATAAATCTCTCCAGAAGCTGTCTCAACTATGACACAGTCAGCAAGTTCTTCTAGTTAATTTAACATCAGAGGACCTTCATTAATTAAAATCAAGTAACTTTCATAAAAGGTTTTTTGTTTTGGTAAAGCATAAGGACCCTGCACCATTTTTAACCCCCTGATGGATCTTTCTTTTTTTCAAAAAGGAAGTCATTAATGTGTGTATATATATATATATATATATATATATATATATATATGTACACTGCTCAAAAAAATAAAAGGAACACTTAAACAACACAATATAACTCCAAGTAAATCAAACTTATGTGAAATCAAACTGTCCACTTAGGAAGCAACACTGATTGACAAT